>BLJB01000135.1:0-113025 GCA_013423325.1 Usnea hakonensis | reverse complement strand
TATGAATAAGTCGTCTTCTAGATCGGAATTAGACTCCATATCGAAATCGTTAGGGTTTTCTTTATATGCGGTCCAAGTGGTATAGCTAGCGCGTTCTGGGTATCGTTTAAAGTAGTTATCTAGGGCCTTAGAGGCCGTGTAAACGTATTCAAGAGGTTCCTAAGTATAGTAGTGAATATCTTCCTATTTGACCCTAAATTTTAGGGTACCGCGCTCTATTTTGCTATCCTCGATTAACTCGACGACCTAGACGTCTCGATTTTGGGCGTCGAGGGAAGGAAACGGGACCGGGGGGGCTTGGCCAGGGACTGGGTCGGAGGCTACAGGTCGCAAGAGGTTAGTATGAAAGACGTCGTGATAAAACCAACTCGGGGGGAGCTCTAGTTAGTAGGTATAAGTTCTAATACTCTTAATAATAGGGAAGGGCCCCTCAAATTTCTCTGAGAGCTTCTTGGAGGTGCGCTAGAGCTGCAGATTTCTGGCGTCTAGCCATACCAAGTCACGGGCTTGGTATTTAGGCGCGGGTTGTCGGTTTCGGTTAGCGAATTCTTCTTGGGAGGCCTGGGTAAGTGTTATTTGGGCGCTTATAGTTTCGTTAATACGGTCTATTTATAGGGCGAAGCCGTCAGCGTATAGCCGGTCCTCGAGTTGCCGGTAGTTCATGATGCGATCTTCCTAGTGGGAGCTAGGTTCAAAACCTATATGGGGGTGCTGGCCTGAATTTGCGAAGAATAGGGTGAACTGGGTGGCTTCCGAGAGGTGGTTGTTGGCGGCGAATTCGGCCGAAGGGAGCTATTTTGCCTAGTCGTCTTAGAGGAAGTTTATAAAGACCCTTAGGTACTGTTCTAGTACTGCGTTGGCTCGCTCGGTCTGGCCGTCCGTTTCTGGGTGGAAGGCGGTAGAGAGGCTAGCCTTGATTCCGTAACGGGTACATAGTTCGTGCCAGAAATGGCTCTCGAACTGCGTACCCCGGTCGGTGATGAAATCGCAAGGGAGCCCGTGGTCCTTCTAGACGTGAAGATAGAAGGCACGGGCCGTATCTTCGGCTGTGATTCTATTTATAGGGATGTATTTTACCATTTTTGTTAACCGGTCCGTGATCACGAGGATGTTAACGCACTCCTGGCCGTAATAGTCGATGCTTAGGGGTAACCCGACGATAAAATCCATCGAGATATAGGCCCATCGCCTCCGTGGCACAGATAGAGGCCTTAAAAGTCCTAGATACTTCTTATGGGAGACTTTGGCACGGGCGCAGTTATGGTAGTTAGCGACGAATTGTTTCACGAAGTTAGAAATTCCCGGCCAGTAGTATGAGCGGATCAAAACCTCGTAGGTTTTAGCACGGCCTGGGTGACCCGCTATAGGCGTGTCATAAGCGAGTTTAACGAGGCGTAAGCGTAGCTCGTCGTCATCAGGGATAAAGAGCCTATCTCTAAAGTAGACCCTATTATTACGTAGTTCGTATTCCGATAGGGGGAAGCCCTTTAGCTTCCGGGCGCCCGTCTGTAGGGCGTTAATCACGGTCTGGGCTTGCTCGCTACCTGCGTAGGCCGACCAAATGGCGTCTTCCAAGTCTGGTTCAGGTTCCGGGTCGGGTTGAGGCTCGTCTGGCTCCAAATCGGGGGCGGGGGTAGCGGATCTCGAAGCTTCTCTACCTAAGATAGGGGCTAATAGCGCTGCTCGGATCGAGGGGATATCTCTTCTTTGGGCTCGGATTTGGGTATCGAGGTTCCCGGGCTTGAGGACCGTCTGCCATTGGAGACTAAGGTCCTTTTGGGGCTTGGTCTGGCGGGTTAGGGCGTCTGCACGCCTGTTCAAGGTACCTGGACGGTAGATAATTTTGAAGTTGAACCTAGAAAGGAACTCGGACCAACGGGCTTGACGGCGACTGAGGAGCTTAGTAGATATAAAGTATTCCAGGTTTTTATGGTCGGAGACTACGGATACAGGCTTTTGCGTACCTTCGAGTTCGGGTCGCCAGAGCTCGAAGGCGCGAATGATTGCCAAGAGCTCCTTATCGTAGATCTCGTAGTTGCACTCTGCAGGGGACATTTTGGTCGAGAAGTAGGCCATAGGCCTAAGGGCCCCTTGGGGGTCGTACTGGGACATTACCCCTGCTACTACTTCGTCGGAAGCGTCGGTCTCAACGACAATCTGCTTTTCTGGGTTGAAGTGTTGTAGGATTGGGGCCGTGGTAAAGGCGAGTTTCAGGGTATCAAAGGCTTCCCGGCAACCGGAATCCCACTGGAACTTGACCTCCTTCTTAGTGAGCTTGGTAAGTGGTTTGGCGAGTAGTGAGAATCCCCTAATAAATTGTCGGTAGAAGTTCGCGAAGCCTAAAAAGGCTTGAACATCCTTAACATAGGTCGGGGTTAGCTATTCGGCGACCGCTGAGAGCTTGTCCGGATCTATTTGAACGCCGTGGGTGGTGATTATCAGGCCCAAATAGCGTACCTCGTTTACGCTAAAGGCACACTTATCGATGTCGACTTGGAGGCCCGCCTCGCGGAGCCTGGCAAGTACGAGTTTCACGTGCTGGACGTGCTCGGCCTTGGAATTGCTATAGATCAGGATATCGTCGATATACGCGGTATAGAAATCGTCTAGGTACTCGTGTAAGAGGTCGTTTATGTACTTCTGGAACGTGGACGGGGCCCCGCAGAGCCCGAAGTTTATGACAAGGGACTCATAGAGTCCATAACGGGTACGGAAGGCAGTTTTCTACTCCTCCCCGGGGGCCATTCTAATTTTGTTGAATGCGGCGATGATGTCTAGCTTAGTAAAGTACTTGGCACGGCAAATTCTAGCCAGGGTCTCTTGGATCAAAGGAATTGGGTACCGATTCTTGATCGTGATAGCGTTGAGTGCCCGATAATCGACGCACAGGCGTAGCCCACCCCCGGGTTTACGGGCAAAAAGGATAGGGGATGCGGCTGAGGACTTACTAGGGCGAATAAATCCCTTCGCGAGGTTATCGTCTAGGAATTTCTTCAAAACTTCGAGTTCTCCCTTGGACATGCCGTACAAGGGCCCGAATGGGGGCTGAGCTCCGGGGGCCAGCTCGATTTTGTGGTCGATTTCCCGGTGGGGGGGCAGCTTATCGGCTGCTGCTTGGGAGAAGACATCCAGGTACTTATGGTATTCCTTAGGGAGGACAGTACTGGGGTCGGTTCGGATTTTCGGCTTGAGAGCCTTCTCGATATCCCGCATCGTGGCGGCAAAGATTTCCACACCCGGCTTCTTACTTAAAAGCGTGAAGGGTGCAGCCCCTATAACGTGAATTGATAAGGGCTTAGGCTTGGATTCCTCGGGGGGTCGGGGGGGGTTGGTAGCCCGTAGGGCGGCCGCGATCGGGTTAGCAAAGAGCCTCGCCTGCCGCTACTGGTCTTCGTGGCTTCGGGTTGAGGCACAGGTTGGTAGAGACTTGATTTCCAGGGGGGCAGATACCGGGATTCTGGAGGTTGGAAGCGAAATAGGAGGACCTTCAGTAGGCTCTGGGGTTACCCCCCCGAAGGAAAGCGTATTCCCGTCTGCCCTAAGGCGAAGATTGACCTCGTGTTTTTCTATCCATGGGAGGCCGATAATGATATCCCAGCCCGAAAGGTCTGTAATATAGAAGGTTGTAGGGATCGGTTCGTGACCTGGAACAAGGAAATTGCAATGGGTGACATGGGTAATAGGGCCGGAAGCGGCGGGCTTTCCGTCGAATCCGTCTAGATCTCTAGGGGTTGCAAGGGGGGTCAAGGGCATTTTATTAGTTTACGCATAGGTCGTATCAATAAAACTCTCAGAAGAAGCTCCGGTATCAAGCAGTGTTTCAGCCGCATGATCTATTTTATTCAATTCTACCTTACATCCTAATGCAAGGTGACTATTAGGACAAGGCTCAGGAATCAAGGCTTTCAAGGTACCAGAGTTCAATCTCAAGGGAGGTTGTTTGACAACCGACTGTCCCTGCACGCGACGGTGCGCAGGGACTACGCTTTTCCCGACCTATCCCCTCCTGGAGTCGCTGGCGCGGTGGGCGCAGTCGTGACTGAACGAATATTAGTACGGTTCGACGGTTTCTTATCGCAGTTAGCGGCGTGGTGCCCCGGCTCCCCACAGTACAGGCAGAGCTGGTTATCGCGGCGGCGTTGTTTCTCTTCTGCCGTGAGGGGTCCCCGGGGCCTAGAGCCTATCTTTGACAGATCCATAGCTGTATTTCCGTTATTAGTAGACGTATGCACGTGCCCTTCGGGGGCGTGGATATGCACTGCCGGCGTGGGTGTAGGGTTGGCGACGAATTGGGTTGTCTTGGAGCCTGATTTGCCGAAACGCTCTCTATGTTGTCGGTCCCGAGTATCCCTATACTGGCATTCGTCGACCAGTTCGTTGAAGCTAAGCTTAGAGACTCTTACACCTACCAGGTGGTTAGAGAGCTCTTGACACAAGCCGTTCTGGAGGTGGAATTTCTGGGTCTCCTCATCGAATCCGGTGTCACCAATCTTGGAGAGGAATAAGGATAGGTATTCCGAGAATGGTTTATTTGTCTGTCGTAGTTTTAGGATATACTGTTGTGCAGTATTCTTAACGTCTGAGTCCCCAAAACTTAGGCGTAAGGCCGCGACGAATTCCTCGATATTCTTGATGTAGGTCGCACTATTCTCGTTTATCCTCGGGTGTATCTGGTTTCCGGCCTTCCCCTCGAGACGCCTATAGGCGTATCGGACCTTGGACGCTTCAGTTGGGTACTAGTCCGCGTTATCTCTCAGCTTGAAATTGAGTTTCGTAAGCCATTGTTCTAGGGTGGCCCGATCCCCCGAGTAGAGGGGCGGATCGGGACTCTTTGCAGAGCGCTTAGGAAATAGCGCCTTGGGGTTAGCCTGTAAGGGGCCCGAATTGAGGGCGCGGGTGAGTTGCTGGTTAAGGTCTGCGATTTGCCCCTGGTAGCTAACGATAGAAGCGTTAGACTCTTGCTAGTGCTTCTCTAGCTGGGCGGTAGTGTCGATTTCTAATTGGTCGTACTTGTTTTGCAAGTCCGTAATCTCTACATTGCTACTAGTAAAGGCTACTTCGAATACCTTTCGCATTCGGTCTGGGTCTTCAGTAACTGCTTTTAGTAGGGCATCCTTATCATTAAGCCCTACTAAGATTGTTTTGACCTAGTCGTGGGAAATTGATTGGTCGTCTAGTAGAACGGTACTATCAGGCTTAGTTGGGCTAAAGGATTAAGAAAAGGATCTAGATATGATAATAAGAGGCAATAATGATGTTGCGATTGAGTGGTATTCGTAATGTCAAGGTTTAGGTAAGGATTCACGGGCGCAAGGATTTGGTATTGATGACTTGTCTCTAACTATAAGTGGAGGCTAGTTATACAAGACGAACACGAAGAGGAAAGAAAGAGGAAGAGAGTTCGCTCGAGAGATTTGCCCTTTAAATACCCGTGCCCCGTACGCTAGTAATCGATGTGTGTGTTTAGAATAAGTGAATATGGATTTGAATGTCACATGCTATGCATGTGTTGAGAAACCGTGACAGGTTTTACGCTTAGACCTACCGCCCTAACTTAATAGGTAATTATAGTTATTAATCTAACTGGAAACGGGCTAAGGGCTCTCGCTAACCCGAAGGGGCTTAGCGGAATTGGCAGGGCTGAGGGACTGAGGGAAGGACTGTCAGGATTCCATGGAATAACAGGGCACAAAATTTCATGATTATTCTTCCGAAGTAGATCTGAAAGTTTACAGTTATAAGTTTTCATTGCGAATATTATCAAATAGGTAATAGTCCAGGGTTTTAGAATGGAAGGCCTCATTCGCAACGATTAGACCATCGTCCAGGTCGGCGCCTTCAATCGGAGCTCTTTCAACAATGCTACTGGGTTCAATTTGCGATGGAGGAGCTGTCGTGACCTCTTCTTCTTCAGCCTCTGAAACGATCCTCGCCCTGGATGGTTTCGCCATCGGAAGTGATTGTGACTGTTCGGCGGCTGGCTTTGGTTCGTTCCGCAGAAATGGATTGTTGCTCTTGTCTGCCCGATCGGGCCGGAGACCTTGCGCTGGCAGGCGATATGTTTGGTTACGTCTACGGGGTGAAAGACACGAGGTAATGCGCGCGAATTGATGCTGGCTTTCGTGGAACTTGAACTTATATTGAAATGCGTGATAAAATGGCGGTCACATGCCAACGCTCAGTATTCTAGGCAAAAAGGGTGCCCACCACAGCCAACAGTTCTTCCTCCGACCATGTCTGCAGAAGGACATACCACGGAAGGAGGTTTCGAACATAGAATAATCCAGAGCAGGACACCCGATGACCCTATCATCATCCTCACCATTCAAGCTTCCTCCTCATCAGTCACATTATTGACCTCAAACGGCGGCGCATCTCCCTCCTCGTCCACCGTGCGCTCCAGCCTCCCCAGCTCGTCCTTCTCCAACATGTTGCAATTGACCCCCATCTCCGGCCCCTCCTCGTCCTTAGCGTCCGTCGCATGCGTCACGCACCCACAGCCCGGGCAGCGATGAAAATCATTATTCCTCTCCCCAAATGAATAAGTGTCCGTCTTTGGTCCTTCGATCCGGACGTCTCGGGGCCGGTAGTAGGCCCAGAGGGCGCCGTAGCGGCGGCAGATGGTGCAGTGGCACTCGTTGAGCTTGACGGTGGGGGTGGGGAAGGTGAGCTTGATGGCTTTGCAGTGGCAGGTTGCTGTGCTCGTGCGAGGGGGAGGGAAGGCGTTTTCAAGTTCGGCCGAGGGCGTCGTTGAGTGTTGGGTTTCCTGGTGGACGAGGAAGAATGTTGTTAGTCGGTCTGGAATTTAAGGACTAAGAATATGACGCTACCGACCATGCCAACGGGAAAAACGGGAAAGCTTAATTAGGGGATGCTTTTTGGCTGAGGCGTGGAGTTCGTTGGCTGATGATTGACTCGCGGTGGAGCTGGTAATGCCGCGGCTCTAGTAGGGTCTATACTTTAGGCTTTGCCGCTTTGCTTAAGAATGAGAAAGGGGGGCACTTATGCTTGAGTGGTTGTAGCCTGAAAGCTCTCAAACAAGATACCTTTTCCCTTGCATAAGGTAGGTCTGTGAAAGCGGATGCCGTTTTTTGATAGCATCCCTGTCCCTCGGTCCTGCCACATGCGCTAAATCTCTTGGCGTTATAAGATTTAGGGCTATATGCCGACTTAGGGTTACCTTATTTATGTACACCTAAGGTAGAGATAGTGGAACCTCGTCAGCTCTATGGACCACCCAATTCGATCTTGCCGTTCGCGATAGACTGGCAGCTGGTCAGCGTCTACTTTCTGTCTAGATGGCACGCCTTGGAAGGTTCGGCTTCCTCGGTGTGGCTATTGTTTTCCATTCCGTGTATATTGTCTCCATCTTTGACATTTATTTTGTCAGTCCAATCGTTCATGGCATGAGCTCTTTTGGTGTCCAAAGAAGCCATGGCGTAGAAGCACCATCCAAGCGGCTTGTTCTGTTCGTTGGAGATGGACTTCGTGCGGACAAGGCCTTCCAATCCTTCCCAGACCCATCTCCATCAGACTCTAATGCGCCTGGCGCACTTGAGCCTCGACCCCTGGCACCCTTCCTTCGGTCACGCGTTCTGACAAGCGGAACGTTTGGAGTATCACATACAAGAATGCCCACAGAGTCTAGGCCGGGACATGTCGCTTTGATCGCCGGCCTGTACGAGGATGTGTCTTCGGTTACTACGGGCTGGAAGCTCAACCCAGTCAACTTTGACAGCGTGTTCAACCAAAGTAGGCATACCTGGAGCTGGGGTAGTCCTGATATATTGCCGATGTTCAAAGAGGGAGCCGTCAAAGGAAGGATTGACGCGGAGACCTACAGAGAAGAATTCGAGGACTTCACGAAAGGTCTATATTCAAGAGCTGGACCACCGCGATCAGTAGCTGACGAGCAGCAGATGCAACCCAATTGGATACCTGGGTGTTTGATAAGGTCAAGGCTCTGTTCAGCGCTGCTACTAGGAATACGACGCTCGACCAATCCCTCCGGCAGGACAAGAACGTCTTCTTCCTCCATCTTCTAGGTCTCGATACCACTGGACATTCATACAGACCCTACTCAAAGGAGTATCTACATAATATCAAGGTCGTCGATCAGGGTGTGAGAGAGATGACAAAACTCATTGAAGACTTTTATGGCGATGGCAAGACGGCATTTGTTTTCACTGCTGATCATGGTATGAGCGACTGGGGCAGCCACGGAGACGGACACCCTGATAACACACGGACACCCTTGATCGCATGGGGCTCTGGTGTTGCAAAACCTGTCTTTAGCGCGTCGGAGAAAGCCATCGGACACGAAGATGGCTTCTCCGCAGACTGGGGCCTTGATCGTGTGCAAAGAAACGATGTCGATCAAGCAGATGTCGCCGCACTGATGGCCTACCTTGCCGGAGTTGATTTTCCAGTTAATTCTGTTGGTAAGCTTCCGCTTGCTTATGTTGCCGGGGAGCCGAAGGAAAAGGCAGAAGCAGCGCTTGCCAACGCTCGGGGCGTGCTTGAAATGTATAAGGTCAAAGAAGAACAGAAGAAAGCCAAAGAATTACGTTACCGGGCATATCGCCCACTTGCGGATGACCAGCACTCCGTTGATCATCGCGTAATGGAGATAAGAACGGAAATTGACCAAGGACACTTTCAGGAAGCAGTCTCAATGAGCCAAGAGCTTCTCCAAACCGGACTTGACGGGCTCCGATACCTTCAGCGATATGACTGGCTGTTTTTGCGAGTGCTTGTGACCTTTGGCTACTTGGGATGGATCGCTTTCGCTATTACTACCATCGTCGATATGCACGTATTGCACGGTAACACCCGCACTTCGAGGACTGCAATGACTTCTTCGGCTTTTGGTGCCATCTCAGCTGCTTTGTTCTCGTATCTACTCATACGTAAAGCGCCGCTTACTTACTACGCATACGCCGCATTCCCACCTCTCTTTTGGGAAGAAGTGGTCGCGCGAAGGGAGGCTTTGCTACTGGGAAGTCGTGCCCTCTTCAGGAATGTAAAATCGACAAGGGAGAAAGCCGTGCTAGGCATAGAGATATTAGCGTTTGTACTACTCTTAGAAATCCTTGTGAGTGAACCTCCTGATCCAGCAATATTTGCAATGACTAAGTCTTTTAGGTATTATCATATTTCCACCGTTCCGTTTATACTGTTTGTTTCCTAGGCCTTTCACTGTGGCCTTTGATTTACGGCCGTGACTTCGTCCTGCACCAAAAAATTCTGATTGGGACATGGGCTGTCGCCTGTCAATCTATGAGTGTGTTCACTCTTTTGCCCGCCATCAAGACCGAAAATATCAATATGATGTATGTTCTCGCTGCAGCAATCTCCAGGCGCACATATTTAATGTACGTGCTGATTTAAATTCTCACAGCTTGACCGGCGGCTTTCTCATGATGCTCGTCGGTGTACTGTACATTCTTTTTGAAAAGAGCATTCTTTCTTCAACAAAAGGCAGCAAACAGGCTTCGCTTGACGGTATTTCCGGAACCTTACTTGGAGTCCAAATTGGCTTGATCATGCTGGCCATGATCGTTACTCGGTCTAGCGTAGCATCTTTGCAGGCTAAAGCAGGCTTACCATTGGGCAATCAAGTGGTCGGGTGGACAATCTTGAGTATGCAAAAAGCCTGCGATAGAGAGGCTGAAGCACACTGACAACTCACAGTTGCGTCTTTATCAATACCCTTCTTCCACAGTCTCCAACCAAACAATCACTATCTCCACCGTCTTGTCGTCATCTTTCTAACCTTCTCACCGATCTTCATAATTCTCACCATCTCCTACGAAGGACTCTTCTATTTTGCCTTCTGCGCCACCCTAGTCACCTGGGTGCGTCTTGAGCACCACATCTACAATTACACCACAACCGACTCCTCATCTCCTCCACCATCCCCAACATTAGAAACAAAGACCCTCCGCGACGCCCTCCCAGCGATATCAGCACAGCTGCAATCACCCTCAGGCAAACCCACCGATTCAGCCGCACCTCAATACCGCCCCCTCACCCTCTCCGACGCCCGCATTTCCCTCTTTTTCCTCTACCTCCTCCAATCCGCCTTCTTTTCCACAGGGAACATCGCCTCCATCGCCTCCTTCTCCCTCGACTCCGTCTACCGCCTCATACCAATCTTCGACCCTTTCTCCCAAGGTCTCCTCCTCGTCCTCAAACTCATCATCCCCTTCGCCGTCATTAGCGCCAACTTGGGCATCCTTAACCGAAGACTCGGCGTCGCGCCGAGTAGTCTGTTCATGCTCGTCATGGCGATTAGCGATGTGCTGACGATGAATTTCTTCTGGCTGGTCAGGGACGAAGGGAGCTGGTTGGATATCGGGACTACTATAAGTCATTTCGTGATCGCGAGTATGCTTTGTGTGTTTGTGGCGGGGTTGGAGTTCGTGAGTGAGATTTTTGTGAGTGGGGTTGAGGTGGGGGGTGATATTGGTGATGGGAAGGGGAAAGAGGAGAGGTGGATGAATGGCAAGGCGGAAGTGAAGGCTAATGGGCACGGTCATGGTGCGAATCAGAATAATGGAGGTGTCGAGGGAAGAAGGATGATTAACAAGTAGGCTGCTAGTGCTAAAACATTTCACGGCAATTTCACGCAATCCCCTGTAATCGTATTATTACATTCAAAATTCATTGAACCCTTTCGATTACCATTGCCGGTATTCCTGTCACTTGAACGCCTTGATTCGTGATCAATCCCTGCTACTCCTGCACCTCCACCGGCCTTTTCTTCGTCAGCGTCTCGATGACTCGGCCATAGAACATTGCAGCATTCGTCCTGGAGAAGGTGATTTCATCCGTGAGGTACTCCGGCAACAAAGCTATCAGATCGCGGTCTCGGTTGGTGTCCAAGCGTGGCGTGTACTGGAATTCCGTGCTGTCGTACCCGCCGTCTGTATCTTTGGCTACTGCAAGCTTGAAGTGAAGAGCTGCCATTGCACCGTCAGAACTGGGACGTCACTCATTCACGCTTTGGTATGGGGGAACACTTACTCCCATTTCGGCCTGTTTGAATGCAGTCATAGATATCAGACTCTTCCGTCCTCTCCACGCCGCGCAGGATCAAGCCGGTCAGATCGCTGTACAGATCCTCCTTCAACAGAGCCACTTGCGCAGCATGAGCTGCCTCGGCGCTACCGACCATGATCGTTCGCTGTGCGGGAGTCTTGCCCCTCATTGCGCTGCCCGGGGTTTTGGCACCGAGACTCTCAACGGCTGTGGATGCGCTGCGCGAGTTGGCCAGTTTGGCTTGTAGAGCTTTGTTTTCGTTCTGTACTTCAGAGAGAGAGGTCGATAGTTGGTCGGCGAGTGCTTGAGTTTTGGCTAGATCGGCGTCTCGGGTGATGATCTCATTCTCGAGAGAAGCTGAGTCTTTGGACAGTGCTTTTTGGGTAGCGAGCTCTTTCTTTAATGAGTTGATGAGGTCGTTCGCAGCTGGAAGTCATTAGCATGAGATTCACAGCTATTGGGGCTGATTTCTTCCTACCTTTTGCGTTTGCTTGTGACTGAGTCTTGTAGTTCTCGAAGTTGGTAGCTGCTTCTACGATACCCTCGTCCCTAAGAGCTCTGTACTTTATTTCCAATTTTTCGAACTTCTTGGTCATCTCTCCGAGCTTCCGTCTTGTTGCGGGGTCATCACCTCCTCGTTCGGTCTCGGACACACTGCCTGCACGTCTTCTCGCTAGAGTAGGCTGGCGCTGGTTGGTTTTATCTCGGGCGTTATTGGTGCGTCGGAAGATTGATTGTGGCACTGCGTCTTCGTCGTCTTCTTCCAGTGGCTCTGATTGATCTATTTCCATTGCGACTTGTGTTTCTGGGATGACCTTCTCTTGTCGGCGAGGGTCAATGGAAGTGTGACGAATGTTGCCCGCTGGCTTTTGCACAGCAGCTCTCCCTGAGCGTTTGGTTTGTCGGGCTGCAGTCGGCGTATATTCGAATTCTCCGTCCTTTTCCATCGCTTTCGGTTGCTCGGCAGGTTGTTCCTCCACGGCTTTGACTTGGTCCACAGGCTTCTTTTTTGTTTGTCTCCCTCCCTTCTTCGCCGGAGCCTTTCGCTTTGCTGGTTGCTTAGTCTCAACTAATTCATCCATGGCCATATCGTCTTTCGCAAATTCGTCGACTTCTTCTGTATCTTCTCCGTGTTGAACATTGGTCTGCTCTTTTAGAGGTGCTCTCTTGGCGCCTGCTTTCTTCCTTGTTGCCGCCTTCTTGGGTGTATTTGAACCACCATTAATACGACTTCCAGCTACCTTGGTCTTTGCAGACCTTTTCGCTGTTACCTTGGCTGGTCGGCCTCTTTTCTTCGCTGAGCTGACGTTCTCTTGGTTCGAATCTGGTGTGGGAAACGCGTCCACGTTCAATGCGTCATCCTCCATGTCAGTATCCACGAGCCCAGAGAGCGATACCACTTGCTTTGCTTTTGGCATTATGAATTGTGGATATGTGTCACGTCGCGATTGCTTTGCAATGCGTAGACTGAATCGTACTTGCTGTGAAATGGTAATGTAAACATTGAAATTTAAAAAGCCAACGCGCGCTTGATAAAGTTTAAGGTTTGCGATAATCTTAGCGCGCTTTATTGCCAAGCCTCGTCATTGTCCTCGTTTTGCCAGCGCTGAAATTGCTTTCTCACACTTTGTCTCGAGCGAGGGTCTTCCCTCTTGCAGGAAAAATTGTCATCGGAATTATGCCGGAGCGTACTTTGGGCGTTGTACAAGATTTGGTTTTAATATCAGCCGCTGTACGTCTAATATCTCGGGAAAAGTTATGCCTCGGAGCAATCAAAAGATCTTCACTGACGCGCGAGTGCGTCTTTGTAGAGCTTCTCGATATACTACCTCGTGAATCACTTTCTTTCACGGCTTGATACTGAAGGCAAAGAACAAACGAGTCGAAAATTAGCAGCCGCCGCCATATTGCGCCGGCTTGACCCCCAAGAGCAAGATGTAGACACCAATGAGAAGGGGAGGAGGCCGAGAAAGGAAGATCTGGTACTTACCCAATACGAACAGATGATTGCAATGGATGTCGTGGCACCAGATGATATACCCGTCACTTTTGAAGGTAGAGTTGGGTTTTCCTAGGGATAACTGGCTTGACTAATATATTGGTAGACATTGGTGGACTAGGTGATATCATCGAAGAGCTCAAGGAGTCCGTCATATACCCTCTGACTATGCCTCAGCTTTACGCACATTCATCGTCATTACTGTCCGCACCTTCTGGCGTGCTCCTCTACGGACCTCCAGGCTGCGGCAAGACCATGATGGCTAAGGCGTTGGCTCATGAGAGTGGGGCGACCTTTATCAACTTACACATATCAACGTTGACCGAAAAATGGTACGGTGACTCCAACAAGCTGGTTAGCGCAGTCTTCTCTCTCGCACGGAAATTGGAGCCCAGCATAGTCTTCATTGACGAAATAGACGCAGTGCTTGGCAATAGGAGATCTGGAGAACACGAGGCCAGCGGAATGGTGAAGGCAGAGTTTATGACTCATTGGGATGGCTTGACATCAGCGAATACCACTGGAGAGCCTCAAAGGATCCTTATCCTCGGTGCTACCAACCGTATGCAAGACATCGACGATGCTATCCTGAGACGAATGCCTAAGAAATTTGCGGTTTCCCTGCCTTCGGCCCCGCAACGACTACGAATACTAGGCCTCATATTGAAGGACACGAGGATCGACAAGGCTCATTTTGATCTTGAATACTTAGTACGAGTCATGGCAGGCATGTCAGGAAGTGATATCAAAGAAGCATGTCGCGATGCTGCTATGGTTCCTGTAAAGGAGTTTATCAGGGAGAAGCGAGCCTCTGGAGCCCCAATGGATGCGGTCGATCCCCGGGAAGTCCGAGGTTTGAGGACAGCAGATTTCTTTGGCTCCACAGGTGGCGTTCAGGTCTCACATAGATTGTCAAAACAAAAAGTTTTGACGGATTCGGAGACGTCCGAGGCGAATACTGACGAAGAGGCGGATTAGATAGAGGTGTCCAGGGCATTATCAGGGTGCATCTGGAAAGGCACTGGCGTTTTTCTATGCTGAGAACGGTTTTTTCCAAATTTGTAATCTACGACTGTAAATAAAGACCAGCCTGTTGATGACCACTTATCCAAAATAGTTCTTTCGTTAATGGAGTATGTCAAACGGATTATGGCATAGACAAGCGTCTGGATCTATGTTACAGGAATAGACAAGCTCTGCGTTGGTAGGCGAGGTCAAGTTTACATTGTGCTCTCCGTCTGTTCCAGGTAATTCTGCGATTGCCGCTGCGAGCCGAGCCTGACAGGGGTTCTATCAAGCGGATGCGAACAGATGCCGAAGGCTACTATCACTATCTCCGAGCTTTTAGAGACGACTGCGTAGCTAAAGAAAGGCGTACGAGTATAGCATTATTATTACGTCTCAGGCATAATCTTTAGCCCGAAGGCTAGAATAACGTCTTTCCATGTTTTGGATCTTTAAGTCTTTCGTGTCTCGGTTCAAAAGCCGGCCACATGGTCGACTGTCCTTCTCCTTGTGGAGGACTAAATTTATACCTATGCGAAACAGCGTTACGGTCATTGTGCCGTAGAGCCGTTTTCACTCAAACAGTGACATCTTTAAGTGAATAATGAGGCAACCGGATCCCCCGGATTATCTCATACGCCACATGTTTTGACGTCATTTCCCTTCAAACAGTCTACTACTACAGAAAAGAGTCTTCTGAAAATCTCTTTCTACTCAAAGTTATCTAAGTAAATCTGTCTTTCATCTAGATTGAGCAACTTTCAGTCTCTTTCATTTCCACAGGACACGATTTTGGAGAAATTTCACCATGCTATCTAAAAATTTTGAATTCAAGTGTGCAATTGTGACCGGCGGAGGCAACGGAATAGGACGAGCAATCGCAGAGTGGTTGATATCCCAAGGCAAGAAAGTCATACTTGTGGGGCGAACAGAGTCGAAGCTTCAGACGGCTGCCAAAGAGATGGGCCACTCCACATCATACTACACCCTTGACACTGGTGACATACCAGCGATTCCTAATTTCATAGAACAAGTCATAAATGATCATCCAGAAGTCGATTGTTTAATCAACAACGCCGGCGTTCAAAGACCTCTAGACATCAACAACTTCGACCTGGCAAAAGCCGACCAAGAAATCGACATCAACATCAGAGGACCCATGCACCTGACCATCGGCCTCCTCGATCACTTCAAATCAAAATCCGGCGGTGCCGTCATCGTCAATGTCTCCAGTATCCTTGGCTACATCCCAATAAGCATCATCAACCCGGTCTACAATGGCACAAAGGCATGGCTGCACTTCTGGAGCATGAACCTGCGGACACAGCTCAAGGACACCAACATTAGAGTAGTAGAGATTGCACCACCGACGGTAGCGACAGATTTGCACAGAGAGCGGGCGGATCCAGATGATAATAAGAAGGAGAAGAACAGCGCGGCGCTGAGTGTTGATGAGTTCATGAATTTTATTACTAAGGACTGGAAGGCGGATAAGGATGTGATTGGGGCGGGATCGAGTCAGAAAGTAGTGGATAGATGGTATAATGAGTTTGGGCCAGACTATGAGAAGGTTGCTGGGACGAAGTAGGAGGTTGGGCTCTGGGCTCTGTTGGCTCAGTTTGTGTATGATGCCGTTCCCGAGAGCATCACTATCGAACGAATATGATGAAAACACGATCAGTTATTTTGTCTTTTTTTTGAAATCCGGAATTTGAGACGCGTACGTAGCTGTGGTGATCGCCGGGTAGCACAAGTGAACCCAGAACAGCCTCGGCAGTGGATAGCTTTCTGGCAAATTTCAATCCTTCACGTAAATGTAATGGCCGGTCCAAGTCTGTGAGGCGTGTTAATTGCATAAGTGGTGTGACTGCAGTAATATGTCCACTGATAGGTCTTTGGCGACTCTGCTTCGAGCTCTCCAAAATTCATCTGATGAGCAAGATGTCTCTAGGTAGCCTAATAATGATGTTCCGTTCTCCAATTTACTGGATCTGACTACACTTAGGCTCCTTGTCTCTGCCACTACGCTGCTCACCTCTCTATTCAACCCATTGAATGTGTCTCTCCTCACCTCCCAACTTCTCTCAGCGCCCTCAATATGGCAACGTCCAGATGGTCTCCGAACCACGATACGCATCCTTGGCGTCTTCAATTCTGCGGCAATACATGTTATTCGGTCGGAAGAGTCGCCGGACGCAACCAACAATCAACTCTTTACACAACGAGGACTGAGGCGCGAGGACTGGGCGATCGCGGTCGTGAAAGGGGCCGACGATCGGTCGCCGCGATGGAGACACATGTGTGTCCTGGCTGGGCTGCTCATTGGCTTTGAAGGGCGAGTGAAACCCACCGTAGCGACATCATTACGGAGGAAGTTGGCGAATGCTACAGTCAGAGCGGTCAATCTAGCTCTACAAGAAGGCGAAGCGAGCGAAGAGCAGGCAGGAATCAGCATTGGCGTGATGCTCAGTCATGTCTTCGATCTTTTGAGTGACAGCGAAAAGGCGGACCTCAACTCCAACTTGTTGCTCCCGATCTTGATCCATGCGCCCTTTTTCTCGAAAGAAGGACTACAATACGGCTACTTCCTTAGCAGAATTGATTCTGATATAGTACAGAGAGGAGGCACGAAGTTTGATTGGTCGCCAAAGTCCTCTACATACGTGCAATGTCAACGTATGACTAGTGGTCCATTGATCGCTTCTCTGGGCTCTCTATCACGGCTGATGGCATTCTGTGTAGAGGGCGTCACAAGTCCCGGCCTTCTTTCAACTATAATTACTGACTTGGCAGCTTTTACGCGCTCATTGTGTGTACAATGGCGGCAAAATAAGCTCTCGGAGATAGACATCACGGAAGAGTCGATCTATCTGAGCGAGGAGTCACTCAGGTCTACTATACCCCTGCTGTGGCGTGTATTAAAGTCAACTATGTTTGCTATCGTTATTGTCTTGAGGTCACTTCTTGGTCGTGTGCTCAGTGACAATCGCATGGCCGCTGAGAGTGGTCAGTCACCAGCATTGATGAGACTTTTGTCCACTGTTGACGAATCACAGCTCCGTTCATGGCAATTCAAACTCTCGAGATACTACGGAATCTATACTTTATCTCTTCCCGACTTGGAGCAGACGCATTCTCCCAATACACTTTTGCGTCTCTTACTGCTATTGACATTTTATCTCAATTTTCAGTGCAAGCCGAAGCCTTCATTCGGCAAATTCGGCCATCATCAGCAGGCAGTATACCACAGCACCCTCTAGATCGCTGTCTTGATCTCTACTTCCTAAATACGACTGAACATTTCACTACAGTGCTCAGTCCTGAGCTCAACGAGGAACTTCTGATTGGTGCAGCTACTCCCTACTTAGGCTTAGGTAGCGATCAGCAGCTACTTGAAATGTTTGAGTCTGCTCACAGCGTCATGCTCGCTGTTCTTTCAGCTCCTCAAAACTCAGGCCTTCTTTCTAAGCACATACATCCATACGTCGATGTGATTTTCACAGTATTTCCACAGAATCTTTCCGCACGACAATTTCGGATGGCAGTCAAAACCTTAATACGAATATCATCGCCACCATTCCCCGTATCTGAAATGCAACCGCTCTTGCCATCAACCATTCTTGAGTTGATTCGATATCGGCTAGAAACAGCTTCACCGGGTTTGATACGTCAGAATGCAGCGCCCCACAATCCTGACATCTCCGAAGTAAATCCAACAATTTCCGTGCACCCTTCTCTATCAGAGCAATCAGTGCTTGTACTAACTCTGATTGATGCCTTGCCCTTTTTGCCCGTCGATCAGCTGGAGGATTGGCTGCCAATCGTTGCGGAATCTCTAAGCATGATCACAGAAGCAAACCAGCTTCAAACTTGCAGACATAGATTCTGGGATGTCCTCAGCAACGGAGACATGGATGTAGATCGTGCTGCGCTGTGCGTTGTATGGTGGGGTACAAGAGGAGGGAAGGAGATGGTATTGTTCGGTAGAGATCATCAAGCCCAAGGGCCGTTCATGAGCGGCGCACTCGAGGAAGTTAGCAAGCTATAGATATGCCAAAGGAAAGCCAAAGGTTTTGCCATGGCGAATTTCGCATGTGGAACGGAAGGAGGCTTCAATCACAACCAAAGGGGTAGGAAGGAGCCATGGGTCGTGAAAGACGAAAAACATGCCACCTGCCAATCCCAATTTCAGGAAACCAACCAAAAGCAGGAATATCGTGCAAGAATCTGAGAAGGATATAACATTCTTAAGTTCATTGAGTTATGAGGGGACGATAGAGCCAAATAGGCCACCAGACTCATTACCTCGAAAACCTAAGCAGAATCCTAAGTCTGAAGGCACCAAATACGAAGGCACAGGATCCAAGAAGAAGACGGAACACCCCGAGCCCACTGCAAGTCATCGAAGGCATCTAGTGATTTCCAGTGACTAGAAGGGAGCAGCCTAAGATGTCGGACGCTACGGAAGGCCAGGACCTGGCATCAAAAGCACCGATGGATGAGCAACTTACAGTGAACAATTCCGCTTCCAAATTAGGCGCGAACAGAGAGCTAAAGCAAAGCAGGGCGATAAAGCAGCGACCGAACCCCGGAACAGCGAGAGCAGTGAAGATAACGACGATGGAGGAGTCATCATCAGCGATGAGCACTTCCAGCTGTCTACTGCCAAGGAAGAACAGCAGCCTGAGGGCACCGCGAGCGGTCCCGCTTCTGAGAAGGAAATTAAACAGCCGCTGAAATCCATCTTGAAGAAGACTGTCGGAACTAAAGCGGAAGCGAGACAGGCGGAAAAAAGACAGGCAGAAGCGAGACAGATCGCGGCAGGAGCCCCACCTTCCGGACAGACCCTTGATGGCGGCCACGAAGACAATAATGCTGGAGGAGTCAAGCTCTTCCAAGGTGCCGCCGAAAGACTCAAAGCCAGCAAAGACGACGTGGAAGATCCGGTCCCGGAAAAGCAGGGCGGTGTCCCGATACCCCAATTGGTGCTGGATACGGATAACGGTCTGGTTGCGGCGAGGACTAATAGTAATGGCGAGCCTGTATTTGACTCTTCTGCGTCGGGAGATGGGGATGGGGATGGAAACCCGAGCGGTAAGGGGAGTAAGTGTAAAGGTTGTGGGATGATGTGAAATGGGTTTTCAGGGAGGACTTGCTACGCTTCCTTTGGGCCTGGCTATTGCGGTGCTGGAAAGGGAGGTATGGGATGTAACGTGGGTCTGCATTGGCGTTTGCGTGCTGTTGGTGCAGGGAGGTCGTCGTTTGTATTTATTTTGCGGGGAATGAGGCTTTGGGCTCCTTATTAATACAAGGGTATCGTTCATCTATGCTCTTCATTATCCAGGCATGTGCCTCTATGCAAATGTTCCCTCTAGATGCATTTAATTAACATCACAGCTCAGCTGTAGCTCCTTCAGGTATCACACCTCCATGCGAATGCTCCTCTAGATGCATTATATCAACGCTCCGATGGTAGTCCCTTCAGGTATCACACCTCCATGCGGATGCCCCGTCTAGATGCATTAAGATAACGTTCCAGCTGTAACCTCTTCAAGTACCATGTCCCTTATGCACCTTTTCAAATCTCACGACCAGCCATTTCTATGAGACAAAAGGTATCCCAACCCTCGTCCCGTCCCTATATCGTACATAGTCCATACCAAAGAAGCCGACAAGCAGCGTTTCCTCTCCTGCGCGGATTCACCTTGTCAGCAAAATGTCCACCCGTTTGCCCCGCAGAACCCCCTTTCGAACCGGTGTAGACAAACATACTCTCGATCCTCCTCCTGAAAAACCGCCGCAGCACCACCGCATACCCGACCAAACACACGGCGTTGCCCAGCACCACCTGCGTCCCCAAACCCCACCAGAAGAACCCAAAATAACTCGGATGTCGCAGATAGCGGTAGATGCCGCCCGTCACGAGCACGTGGCCTTTTTTCTTCTCGTGCTGTATCAGATGGTTGAAATTGGTGCCCGCGTGCATCATGGCTGTCGTGCGGGTGGCTTGACCGAGAAGCAGCATTGCGGCGCCGAGGACCAGCCATGGCGTGTGCAAAGCGGCGGGGAATCCGAGGGTGTCGGCGTAGGTGGTTGGGAAGTAGTGGTGATGGACGAAGCATTCGAGGAAGGCGAGGCCGTGGGCGATGTTGTAGGCTTTTCCGTTGCTGGAGAGGAGGAAGGCGGAGACGGTGGCTGCGCGGGGGTTGGAGAGCGCGGTGGTGTAGAATTCGAGGAAGTGGAAGAGGGAGAGGAGGACGAAGAAGAAGGGGAGGCGCCAGAGGGGGGTGCTGGGGACAAGATGGAGGGTTGCGAGGAGGGAGAAGGAGAGGGTGAAGCCGAGGGCGAAGGCGCGGAGGGAGATGGCGGCGGGGTCTTTGTTGTTGTTGTTGGTTTGGGAGGCGGGGAGGGGGGAGGAGGGAGAGGAGGAGAAGGAGGAGTTGGAGGATGAGGGGGAGTTTGACGGAGAAGGGTCGGTGGGGGAGTAGTGGCCGTTGGTGTGGAGGTGGGCGTCTCGAGGGTGGCCGTTTGAGTGGTCGGTTTGTGGGTCCCAGGGGCTACGATTATGGGTCTGGGTCGCCATTGAGGACTGCGCGATGCATGGATCCGGACTACGCCGGTGAGGCCTCTTGAATCGACGTAAACGCTTTTGGGACTGTATGCGGTTTAGACTATTAGCTTATGCATAGAGCTTGCGAATTTTAGCGCACTTTTTTCAAAAAATCATACCTTTTATCAACATCATTATTATTTGAAATATCTTTTGATGGGGCCGAGATCCTTAGTAAGAAGCGACGAATACTAGTCTATAGGCCTCTCTAAGATTCGTTATAATCATAGAGCTATATACTTTACCTAATTGATCTTGAAATATAGTAGTATCACCTTTTAGTTGAATTTTTCGAAAAAAAAGTGCCAAGCAATTCGCAAGCTTTGTGCATACTCTAAGCTAATAGCGAGGCTCTACTATCTAGAAACAATAGTATTACCTACTGCTAGTATCTGGGAGGAATAAGTAGACGCTCTAAAATAGAGAAGCTATATCGCTGCTCCGCAACCAGCGAGTCCGCCAACTTCATTATCCCTTAATAAATCGAACGACCCGACACATGGAATTTCAATGGTAGCGTTCAACAGTGATGGAACCTTAGTGGCGATAAGAAATGACTAAAGTACCTACGGAGTACCGACCACAGTCTGGATATGGTCACTGGGCACTGGTATAACTATTGATGTCCTGATCCATCATTCGTCCATCAAGCAAATCACATGGCACCCTTCGTAATCTGACTTCCCAGCTATTCACTTGTGGAAAACCACCTGGCATGTACCCAAAATCTTGATGCTTTCTCTCCCACGGATCGGCGGCAGACTTGAAGCCAGCTGACTAGAAAGCTCAAGCCTTCAATTTGATGATCAGCTCTGCTCCTCAGCACACTATAGCTCGCGTATCATCCGACGGTGAACTACTTCCAGAAACAATACCCCTGGACGAGGCAGCACTTTCAATTGAGACGGGTGCAGAGGATATGTTTGACGAAGGGAACTCGCTCGACCTGTCGCCTATCAAAATCTCATCCTCAATGGTCGAAGTGTCGGCTTATGGAGACGATGATCAGCACTCTGGATCGGGTTTTGATTTCATAGAGGAGATGCTTGACGATACGTTTCGCTACCGCAGACAGTTTAAAGCGGTGAATCGAAGGGTGTACTTTACACTACTTTGACTCATTGTGATTTGGCGTTGGTTGGATGGCATGGGACTTTGTGTGTCGAGATACCCTTTGGCTATATCCTTTTTTTTCATATATATTTATTTAGACTAATTGATCTCTAGAGGAGCATTGTCGATCAGCAATGCGGGTTGCAGCTCGGCAAGGGTAGAGCTAAGAGCATATGCTGAGTATGTCCGTTCCACCCCTACTGAGGTCTTTGTATACGCTGAGAAAATGCTGGCTAGGCTGAGGTTTGGGTTTGGAAGCCTTGATCTTAATTTTACTCCCGATGGAGTCTCAGCATATGCTGAATGTATCTATTCTGACTCCGATAACGCGCATATACTTAGGTGATACTTACCCTTGGCGGTTTCTAGACCCTTAGCGATGCACACCGAACATAGGCTTTTGGGCCATCAATCTCACTTGTACATCGATTACGGCACATAGCGGGCCCCAAGTGGGGTGTCTCTGAGAAATGACGTGGCGGAGGCTCACACGTTGCCTCGTTGCCTTGTTGCCTTGTTGCCTAAAGGTCGCTTCGGTTGCCACTGCTATCAATTGGGGCGCCTTGGGCACCAAAGTTGCGTACACGCTAGCCTTTTTTGGATCAGATCCTCGGTGTTCTCAGCTTTCGCCGGTCAGCACCTCACAGCCTCACGCGTGCAGGGCTGGACGTCATGCAGTAACGTGTGTCTGGTGCAATAGATATCATGCAATTAATCCTGAATTGATACAGCTGGTTTGATCGATGGGAGGTGCTAAAGGCTTCTGTTTTCCCTCTGCTCAACTAAGCTCAAGCAAGCAAAGGATGAAACTCGATAGGAAATTTGAATCCATTCCCCGAAGCTACATGATCTTTGAGGACAGAATTCAGTAGTCGCGAAAGCATCACCATCGCAGATACTGGCCCTGCTGTTTCCTTCGATTTGACATCCAATGACCATTTCGGCCTGTTCCTTCAAAGCTTTTTCTATTCAATCTCAGTAGTCGGTGTTTCGGGACTTGTAAGAATCGAAATATAACTTTGGAGAAGTCGTCTAGAATGACTCTCGTGTGGAGAACGAATACAGGATCGTTGATACAGACTCAAGTCCAAACACAAGATGTGGTCAATACCTACTCTGCTGCTCGAGCAGTCTACGGATGGATGGGGGGATTAGATGGAGTCATGTTTCTGCTATCCAAAATCCCCAATCCTTTGCGGCACAGAATTAAAGAGCTGAAATTTGATCAGACTCTACGTCTGCTGCCTGTCAGAGGTCATGTATTTACAAGTGGCGGGCATCTAATCGCCGAGATCGGTAATGCTAAGGAGTCCTTTGGGGGGGATATATGCACACAGCTCATTGGGACCACTATATGCGCTCTCTCGCATGAGTGTGGAGTTTTGACCGCCGCTCGCCTTTTTAATCGCTTCCTCCTACCATATCTATTTGGACAGGCGAGCCCAGTGACAGATGCACTACAAAGTCAAATCATGGAAGATTCGAACCTTCAGAAGATCATTAATGAGGGAGCGTCTCGAGGATGGCCCCATATGTTCCTTGATACGATACGTAGGAGAGAACTACCCGAGGCATATCAAGGATGGCGCTACAGTACACTAAAACAATCAGATCCCGACTATGATGATGATTTTGGTGGCGAAACAGACATGATTGCTGGTCTCCTGAAATGGATCGCCAAAGACGAAGTACAAGAGTATCGCACACGGAGCGGCTGTGTTGCTCGGATTGCAGCTTGCCTGAAGGCAGTCGGTTACAGGATCAGTAGCATACAGACCTGGAGTGGTAATGGACTTCCACCTCGTTCCAATGGCCCCAAGACCTTGACGCTAGTTCTAGGAGGTTTGTCTGAAACGGACACTATGATGCAAGAGCTTCAACAGCTTCCAAATATCCCACCAATCCTTCATTATCAATTCAAGACCTCAGGTTCGATGCTGCTGGGTGCTTTGGGTAACGCGCCAGACCTGCATCCCGCAGTCCTCCAAGAGGATTTTGAATGGGTGTTCAAGTACATTGAAGAGCACCTTTCAATGACATTCGTCCCGGGTTATTCCATCAGCGCCAAATACCAGTGGAAACACGTCGATGAGTCACCAAAAGCGATTGCCATGAGCTTGGCGTCCATTCATTTCTCGGAATGCACAGAATTCGTTGCGCCATGCTATAATCGAATTGCGAACGAGCAGTACCTCGATCGTGTCAGGGGCAAAAGCAAGAACATCATCAAACCCAAAGCCCATTACAAAGAGCTAGCTCGATTTCGAGCTATTACGGCATCGATCGTGATTTCCATGGTGAGCCGATTTGCGCCAACGAGCTTCAAGCAGGTTCACCATGCCACCATGTTGGAGCTCAACTCATCGGAATGGTTATTGGAGATGTGCAACGTTGTCGATAGAGCAGAAGGCTCAAGCTCGTCGATTATGTTAGGCGAGGCAGTTGTAAATCTTGCGGTTGTTCACGCAGCCTATGAACATCCAGGATTCCACAAACATATCCAGCGTAAACCTACAAACATTATAGCGTGGCGGAATGGCATTTATGGCATCGTTCCGGCTTTGCTTTTGAACATGAGCGTCCTCAAGGAAGAGCTTCCGCTCGTGTGTATTGACTACTTCTGGGCTAATGTTAAGGTCCTTGAAGACGGTTCTATCAGAGCGGCAAATGTGCCTATTCTTGATAAACATGAGCTTGATGTCGAATCGACCGATAGCAATTTGAGTGCGTTGCAGAGGCTCGATATGCCTCGGGTTGGAGATCCCGAGCACTCAGCTCCAGATCTACCATTGTACCTGAGTCTTGGCACACCACTGCATCTCGGTGAGCCAGATATATGCTTCACTGCCTGGTTACATGGATCAATTGCAGGTAGTGTTGGTATACTTGACGTTCTGAATGCTCTGCTGAAAAGCCGGGTTGAGCCCAATCAATGCCCCGGTCACGACAAAGTTGCCCAGGTTGTTAATATCAAACCCTCGATCTGGTCTGCGGACGTGTTTTCCAAGCCAATGAGCAAAGACTATCCAATATTTTTACCGGTTAGTGAAGACCACTCCTGGGCGTTGTTCCTTGCAGGTCAGACGTATGAAAGAGGGCGGATCGTCTATCGATGCGTGGGGTGTGCGGTCGAGAATTTCCAGGATCTTTACAAACCTGATGTTGGCTCTGATCACGGGCAAGCCCTTATCGGCTTTCTGTAATAAACCAAGTCGGCAGCGAAACATTTGCGATCTTGTTGGCTATCTGGAACGTAATGATCTCCTTGATTTTCATACACTGAAGTTCTTGTCGTATAGACCTTGATGATGATAATAACAATAAGGACTGCGCTACAGCTGAACTCTATTGTCTTAATGTTAATGACCATTCTTAATCAGTCGTTGACTTTCAAGATATCTCTTCCACATCGCATAAAAGGAGTTCACGGAAGTTGGCACATGACCCGAGCTTGGTAAGCTGAGGTGTGGGACTAATATACAATTAGGAACAGCCTTTAGCACCTTTACTCATGTAAAAGATAAAGGCTTGTGTGTGGGCTCGATCTCAAAGATCTCTAGACTGACTGATGCCTACGAGAGAATCATATAAAATGCCGTAAACATGCCGATCCTCGAATCCAAAGCTCATGGTCCTCCATCACATGCAAGGACAGCCACAACCTGCGTAATCATGGCGGATCATAAGAACCCCTGCCCAACTCCGCAGCGGCTCTGAGAAAGAAAAAAGGACGAGAGCGCCGTGTCGTTTGCAAAAACTGTGCAAGTATGGCGAACAAACTGGCTCTCATTTTTTTTTGAAATCATTATTCCTAAGATTACCGAAGATGGTGCTTATATGAGATGACGAACGATCTTTTGATCATTTGGCGGTGGAAGAGGGTAAAGAGAGAGAGAGTGTGTGTGTAAGTAGTACGGCAATTGTGAGAGGGTGATGTGGCTCGAAGAAGAAGAAGAAGAAGAAGTCTAAATTTGCTGGTGAGACAGAACTTGGTCCTTCCCAAAGAAAACTATCTACCTACTAAATAAGTGCGCTCATCTATTCAACCCATTTAGAAAATGAGGGCCGTTTGATGTCCGTGAATCATCTGCCTCAACACCCACAAACAGTCTGGCCTCTCTCTCGAAGTCGGTCCACCACTCCAGTATCACCAATCCGAAAAGGCTCTTGCGACATCTAAATCGATATCGTAGTCGTCGCAGATAGTCAATTTCTCCCATTAACCCTTAGGGTGGTACACCTTCGATTTCGAACGCCGGTCTTGGGTGGGCTTTGAAGTAAAAGGTTAGGTAGGAGGGACAATACTGCAGCTTCGAAGACGGGTCAAGGGATTTGGAGGCCCATTACCGGTAGCGTTGGTCATTAGTGATGAATTCGCGACTGGAAATTTCCAGTGACCTTGTTGCAGGCGCGCTTGAGTGGATGCTCGGTCGAGATGATTTCCTTCAGGCATGGTGGATGAACGCTTTCGAATTGGAGGTCTCTAAGAGAGGAGCTGGGGATTCTGGGACCGGGACCTAAGTCTTGCCGCCGCGGGAAATGTGGATCCGGTTGAATGAAGTGAATGTCGAATATTGAGAGGTTGCAGGAAGTAGAAGTGGATAGTTTAGAAACGCAACCGAGGATTCAAGACGGGCAAATCGAATTAATCGTAAAAGAAGGCCTTGGCAGCAGGCAATGAGCGCAGTTCCAATTGGCGACCAGGAACTGCTTTTATTAAGACCACTCATCATGGATACAATGTGATTTTTTCGGTCGGTTAATCAACAACGTTGAATATCAATTTTTTTTTACATCGAGCTCTGCAAGATCACATCGCCGTACAGCAAAAGGCCCGACGAGCTACACTCGTGAATACAGGAGCTTTATATAACATATGCGTCTTGCCTTCGAACGACCCTTTAGTGTACTTCATAAGTTTCACTTTTGGACCGCCCTTCGGCCGAACCTTCTCAATCCACTCAGACACACCTAATGTTTTAATACCCTACAGCTTTGAGCCCGCGTGGTTTCTTGCCACTTTTGTACCGATCATTGCAGCTCGATGACATTCGCCCGTCGGAAAGCTGATCACCATAAAACATCCATCGATGTGACAATGCGACTAGACAGCGTGTCCTGGAGAGCAGGACTAGGATGTCGGACTTGTTGCAGACTGTTTTGTAGAGTCTCTGTTGGTAGAGCGGAACAGGCTCATCATGTCCCAGTACCCACGTCGAGAGGATGGTTTGGTAGCAGTGGTTTCCGTGAGTCCCACAGAACCTTCTCTGTCATGTGCCGGGCGGTGAGATGAAATGATACTACCTGTGATGTTTTCGAGCTGGTTCTCTTCCTGGGAAGGATCTGTCATCTCGTAGTACTCGCGTCTTGTTGAGCCGGTATCGTTATTGTTTGTTTCGCTCCTGGAAAGATGAGCTGCGGATCGGGGACCCCGGATTCTTGGTGTTCTTCGAGAGTCCAAAAACCTTCCCTCTCTATCATCGACTTAGTGGTGTCCTGAAGTATGGAGAGGCAAAAGAAGAGAGGGTTCTATTTACCCTTGGATTGACCCTAAAACTCCAGTCTCAACCTGAACCATCTGAGGAGTTGTTTGCTGTGAGCCATGGCCTCCTACGTCAGGCTGCTGTTTCGTATGTTTTTTCTTCAGCCTAGACCTGCAGCCAGAACGTACACTTTGTAGAAACCGGATAATAGGGGAGAACTTGGCGGAGTGGCGACGGACATATGCTGGAAGGTATGGCACTGAGCCACAGATGACTCCAACGGCTGCTTCGACAACACTTCGATAAAATACCTTAGCATGATACATCATCCCCTTCAATGCATCGGAAAGAAAGTGTAAGCTATCTTGAGATCACTCACGCCAGACCAGCAGCCGGGGGCTCATTCCAAGTAACGTCCGTACCATTTGACTCCGGAACACGGTAGTACAGACCAATCGAGCTAGCAACAACTGCTCTGCACTTTATATCAATATATATAGGGACATAGATCGAAGAATTTCCTAGCACGTGGCATAGACTTGGAGAATTTGAACTTACAACAAACCTGTGAGAAATGTGGCGGTGATTCCTATCTTCTTTTTGAATGACATTTGTAGTCGATATAAGACAGGGAGTGGCAATACGAAGATGTAAAGATCCGATACCAAGCCAAAGACGCCATGAACGTCGCCTAATCCATCTCCCCGAGAACATCGCTCCACGCACGTCAGCGACGTCCATTTCTCTTGTGGTCTGGGAATGCAGAGAACGAGCTGGGCCGTGAAAGTCGCGAGGTAGAAGCAGGAGGTAATACACATTCCAGAATAAATACCGATCCTTGTCCAGCGGTCAATGGCGAAGAAGCGGTAGTAAAGCAGAAATAAAGCCATTTTTACAAAGAGCATGGTGAGTGAGTAGAGTGGGGATATTAAGAAAGTTATCTGGTGGTATATGATTAGCAAGGAAGCTTCACTTTCAGTGAGTACTGACTTTCAGCGAATGCTCCGTAAGCAGTACTGCTCGAACGTCCCATTCATGCGGTCCAAAAAACTTGTCATTTATACTCCATATTATGCCCGCGGCGAATGCTGTTGCGCTCGCCTAGCGGAAGTCAGAGTTGCTGTCATCGGCGGACTGGAAAGAGTGGTACAAACTACAGCAACGATGGCGGAGGCTATCCTGATACGTAAGCAAGCGTATGGCTGGGAGTGGATCTGGCTTACCGTCATCCCACCCGAACCGACGAATGACGAACACTTTGCTGTAGAGCCTCAATATGAATATAGGCCACATTATGCCAATGAAAACGGAACAGAGGATGATGACGGCGGGTCCTCGACTTTCGGCGTTGTCAAAATTTGAGATTTGCCCAGGTGGAGGCGCATGAAGAGGGAAATTCTCGTAAGAAGATAGATCTACTGATGATGCCATTGTATCAGTCTAGACCGGTTCTTAATATATATGGTAAATAGGGTCTAGCAATAACTGTTAGAACGTTTGCAGCATGAGGAATGCGGGCGCTCTTTAGTTTATCAATGGCATATCACACGCATAAGGTAACCCTGAAATGCTTGGTTCGAGCTGAACCTGTGTTTTTGAGGCTACCATTGTGATCCAAGAAAATGCCGCAATGCGGTAACATTGTTACATGAAATCTCAAGAGATCCGCAAGGATCAGCAGAGTATCATCAAGGAGTGTTTTAGTACCCAAGCGTCATATTTTGATAGGCTAGGGGCGGCTGTGACGACCGCTATCGCTACCGGCGTTGTTGTATGCATAGAACGTCCTGATACTTTCAATAAAGTTTCTTGTTGAAAACAATCCTGATTGGGTAGTCATCTCATAGGAAAAATGAGGCATTTTCATGCCCCATGTTATATTCCAAGGTCTAGTACTATCCTAGTAGCAGGGCATGATAGCCGCTTCGATCATGACCCATACTGAGCCTCGTCCCTCGTCAGCAAGGTACAAGCCAAGTGCGCGGCATGATGAGGTGACAACCTTGCGGATTGCAGGAGAGCCTGGACATATTGTATCAGGGGATATAAAAGACTCGGCGTCGATGGAGCCCTGACAAAAGGATCCGGAGGACTGAACCCTTGTCCCAAGTACCTATTCCATTACCGTCTGTCGGAGGGTTACATTTCAGGGCGTAAGCAGCACTACCAGTCAAGACATTCACAATATAACTGATTCTTTGGGTCCTCTAACGTTGCTCAGCCTTGTTATTATGATTTATGCATCCGCACCGCCCGAACCCTGCATTAAGTTCGTGTAGCACCATCAGTGTCAAAATTGCTGAATCCAGTGCATGCTGACAGCATTAGGCAAAAGCTGGTTGAGCCGTGTTGACACGTTTGCATTTTCAAAGGAGCAATCTTCATGCAAGTCAGATGTATTGCACCGACAACCACGCCTTCTCCCGACATTGAACCAGTCAGCTTTCAAATCCGGATGCTAATCAACCACATGTCCACATCATGCTTGCTGCGCGATCGCTGATCAAACCCTTATACCTTTGATATGTAGTCGAATTATTTAGAGCTGATAGTACAGCTTTTACTCAAAATAGTGGTTCAGCAGTTCAGCCCGCAGCTCACCGTCCGTCCCGCGCTACACTAGGCTACTTTGGTACTACGTACCGAGCGGCTAGCAAACAAGATTCCAGGCACTCAAAATAGCACGATACGAGCTGAAATCTGATATGCAGCTAGTTTTAGACCCGTGGAAGGTAAGAAGAAGCGGTTGGTGGCTCTCCAAACGCCGCTCCTGAAGAATTTGCGAACCTACTATCTAGAGCAGAATGCGGCGTAGAAAGAGAGCATCGCAAGCAAAGCACGTCAACTTTCAAGGGTCAACCACCAGGTTCGGCCTGCATCATCGAGGCATCACAATTTTAGAGGCTAAAAATGGTTAACAAGGCTACAAACTATATTCAAGGTAAGCAAGCACGGAGATGACGATCTCGAATCGAACATAAAGAATCCATATACCGGCACCGTTAAGTGAGACTGTATTTTTTGCTTGCTACCCTTGGGTTATTCATATTCATGGGTAGCAAATTGCGCCCATGGATGAAATACCCATCAATCGGAGTACACCTCTGTAGACCTGTACTCTATCCGATACCTTGATCAGGAGGTACATGTTTCCATCTTGAGTATTCCATCCATGGGTGCCATGCAACATATTGATGATCCAAGCTAGAACGCATTGCTAGCGGCATCATCCTAGCCTTGGTATCTGCATGTGGAGTCAGGGATGGCACAGCCTCATGTGATGGGTTTGATTACTTTACCTTAGGGGTGTCAATTGCTGCCCCACGTACATAAAGTAGGCAATGCACGGGACTTCGGGCGTTCGCAATTGAATTCAATGAAAATCTCAGCACAATTATAGGAACGCTTGGATTTTCTGGTCATTCCTGAGGTAGGTAGTATGATTCCACACAGGATGATCAGCGGTGAGACGTTTCAAGTGGCAAAGACGTACAACGAGTTTTTAAATTGCAACTTCAGGCTTTGCTACACAAGTCAATGTACTCGTACACCCTAACCCTACTTTACTTAATTTGGCGCTAAGACTTTGACAATCCATAAGGCTACTGATTCGTGGCATCCTTTTAATGCTCCGGTGCCCGGTTACGGCGCTGGTATTGCGTAGCAAGGTATTTACCCTTTCAGCTGCAACATCTCATTACCTGAAGTCAACCCAGCCTGAATTATTTGGTGAGCAACGCTCTCCTGCCTGTCTACGCACTTCTCTTCTCCGCTATTGTAGAGCTGAACCTCAACTTTGATTCAAGATACACTGTCTTCGAATTTCACCATCTAAAATCCAACATGTTGTTCAATCTCGGACTCGAGTATTCCCACGACATTCAACGAGCGCTAGTTGTAGCTTGCTTCACTCTCTTGGCTACATTCCTGGTCAACCTCTTCAAGGCACGCATGCATTTTGTCAAGTTAAGGAGACAGGGTCTAGTAAGGAGTCATTCTATAGCTTTGGCATATGAGTGCTTCACTTTGGGCAACGCACTAAAAAGATACAGTCCATGCCCCCACACCATCCAGTGTTCGGTCACTTGCTCCTCGCCAAAGATCTGCTTTCCAACATTCCTGCAGATGCTCACCCAACATATTTACCCGGTCTGATTAGACAAGCCTTCCCCGATATCGGCCATGTCTTCTATCTTGACATGTGGCCCTTTAGTCGTCCCCTTCTTATCGTATCTTCTCCATCGGTAGTACAACAATTCACTCAGGAACGGCCGCTGCGCAAATCACCAGAACTTCGCACATGGATAAAGCCACTGGCTAACAACCAAGACCTAGTGAGCTTGGAAGGTCCAAAATGGAAGAAGTGGCGTAGTGTTTACAATCCAGGGTTTAGTGCCAGCCATCTCATACACCTAGTCCCTCAGATTGCCCAAGAGGTTTCAGTGTTCTGCGAGATCTTGATGGAGCGTGCACAATCCGGCGCCGTTTTTCTCCTGGAAGAGGCTACTGTGAAACTGACCATGGATGTTATTGGACGGGTCGTTCTGTGAGCCTCCTGGTAGCTTTCATTTTCATTGGCTGACAAGCCAGGGATGCGCGTTTTAATTCGCAAAGATCGAGGAATGCATTCGTTTCGGCACTCCGTGCGCAGATACCTTGGAACACAACTGGGACCGAGATGAACCCTTTCGTCCGATGGAATCCTTTTCGTCCTCTCTTTCAAGGATACTATATTTGGCGCATGAATCGCTATATGAGTCGTCAGCTTGAAAACTGTTTCACAACACATCGAGATCTCGGAGGTGCCGTGACAGATAAGGATGAAGCAAATAGAACGGTGGTAAGTCTTGCTCTGAACGAATATCTTGAGGGACAGCCGGGGTCAAATGCTGTCCGTAGCATGGACGCAGACTTCAAGAGATTTGCTGTGAGCCAGATGAAAGTATTCATCCTCGCAGGGCACGACACGACAAGTTCTATGATTTGCTATATCTATCATACATTGTCGTGCAACCCTTTAGCCCTACAGCGTGTGCGAGCAGAGCACGACGATGTTTTTGGTTCCGATCTAAGGCAAAGTAAGGCCGCGATAACAGCAAATCCTCAGGCTCTCAATCGCTTACCGTTCACTCTTGCTGTTATCAAGGAGACTCTGAGATTATTCCCACCTGCTTCCGCCACGCGTGAAGGAGAGCCAGATATGTGTCTGACTCATGACGGCCGTCAATATCCAACCGAAGGCTCCACTATCTGGTGTGCACATCAAGGCATGCATCGTGAACCCCTCTATTGGCCACAGCCAGACTCTTTCCTACCCGAACGCTGGCTCGTTCCAGATGGGGATCCTTTGCATCCCGTTAAAGGAGCATGGAGACCTTTCGAATGGGGACCGCGTAACTGTATAGGTCAGGAACTTGCTCTGTTGGAACTTAAGATTGTTATGGTGATGACCTTGCGAAGCTTCAACATTACGGCAAGCTATGACGAGTGGGATCGGATTCATAGGACAAAGGAGCCGAAAACTGTGAACAGTGAGAGAGCATATTATGCCTTGAAGGGAACTACTCGTCCAGTCGATGGCTTCCCTGCAAGAGTGACAATCGCGGCGCGATGATTTGAGCTTCCCAGAACCATAGACATTGTTTGCTGGGAGAATGGTTCCTTGGCTCCTTAAGATCAACAGTCGAGCAATGATTCAAAGCTACTTTCTATGAACAGACTTGCAGCGCCTTGCCGGAATAGCGCAGTTGGCAGAAGGCTATTGTTTTACAGCAAACTAATCAACATGTTTCCCAACGCATTCTAAAAGTGGAATATCAATGGAATGATGAAAACGCTCAACGCCATGCTGCCCACTTTTCATCACCAGTCTGAAGTTCCTTGACCGATGGCGTAGAGCTGCGCGAGAATACAGGGTGATGTTTCCATCCTGTCTGATCGTGAGGGGGGCTACCCCATCCACTGTCATAAAATGCCTTGGCAGAACCTAAACATGGCTCCGTTCGCAACATCATAACTTTCAAACATCGAGGTTTATAACAGAAGTTTTAATTAATATGGTATAAAGCCCCTGAAAAAGCATGACCGCGAGGTCAACCATTGCTTTTGACATGTTCCGGTCGTAAGTAGGACCTGTGTGGTTTTCAGTCGGGATCCCCTGAATTTTTTTTGTAACGCCCTGCCAGTAGAGGGGATAAAGAATCATCTTAAATCCCATACCTCACCTCCCTTCATCCAAGCAATCATCCACGCACACACACACGCACACACACTTTTCCCTCGCAGCTCCTATCCCTCCAACCTCCAACCACGAACCGGCTTACATCCCCACCCCACAAACCACCAAAACATAAGCCCGGGTCTCGCCTCCCCCCTCCTCTCTTGCCTTTCCAATATATCATTTCCAGCATGGAGGACACCGACACCGCAGTTTTCACGGTTTTCAGAAAGTAACAACAACGAGATAGATACATTCGAGCCAAAATCCGTGCCGTGAAATCAATTCCAACGTGCCAAAAAGGAGCATGCAAACCATGCAAAAAGACAGAAAGTCTCTTAACACGCTACGTATTCGAGCCAAACGTCTTTTTCTTGCTGGTGTCGATGATATGGTGATTCACAAGCTTTTTGACAAATGACCTTTATATACCTGAGGTACGGCATCTGTCTGCGAAGGTAAGGGAAAGTGAGGAAGATTGTGATCTTCGGATTTGAGAGTTGGATTATTGGTGAAATAGAAGGGGGAAATTTTTTGCGAAGGAAGGAAGGAGGGGAATTGGTCCATGTGATTGTTCTTCAGAGGAGAAGGTTGGATGTATCTCGTTCAGATGGGTGAACTGTCATACTAATTGGGGTGGCTGGGAATCCCAGCCCACACCAGTCCCCGCACCAAATTTGGATGCCAAATCTCAACAGCATACCTTAGGACTTAGGGTTTATGCTCCGACCTTGATATTCCAGCAACTTTGTCCTTGTATAGCTCATGCTGATGCTAGATCGTCAACATCTACCTATCTAACACAACAGTTCATGCTACTTATGTTCAAGCACTTGACTGCACTTGTCTCTACTCTACTCTATGCTGCTCAATTTTTCAAACTTGGATCTTGATCATCCGCTGGTCTTGGTTCAGACCATGTCTGTTCTCCTCGAGCCTGACAAAGCACTCTTGGATTGTATATTTTCCCATTCCAAGCCAACAAGCATAACCATCTTATCCCAAACGTATGAAGTGTGCACCTTCATCGCACATTCGGAAGCTACTCGCCCCACTGAACCATTGCCTGGAAATGTCGTCGTACGTCTTGAGCTTCCATCAAAAGTTCCCTTACGCACCGTCTCGGCGCTTCAACAACTGGCAACATTGGCGATCCCAGAAGTCGTTCCGGCTGTGTTCCAAACCGGTACCGCAAAACCGGGGGACGGACGAGAAATCGATTTTTCCGTTTCGGCCTTTGTGGACAACGCTGTGACGCTGGAGACGGTCTGGGATGATTTGACAGACCATCAGCAATCCGACATCATGGACACGGTGCTGGATGCAATGACGAAGCTTCAGAATCTTAATCTGGCAGATGAATCCGTTCTGGCAATCCTGAAAGCTGGCGGGAGCGGGGTCTTTTTCAAAACGACTGGGAAGGAAGGAGATGTCTCGCCCAGCAACCCGAACAACGTAGCTCTCGGGAACCGAGAAATCGGATTCTTCAACGACATGCCCAATCTCCTCACGGCCATCATCGCGTACAACGGCGTGAGCAAAAAATTGACGTTGAGCCCCAGCGTGAGTGAACCAAGCGACGACAACAATGGCATCGTGATGGCCTCTACGGACGAAGAAATCCCAATGGTCCTCCACATCGGGCGCAAGGATCTCGAATCGCTCCAGCGAGATGCCGTGCTCTGCCACAATGACCTCGAACCGCGCAATCTACTCGTCCGCCCGGTGCATGTGGTGAGCGACGGCGGCGCATCAGTCCAACGGTACGATCTGGCCGCAATCATCGACTGGGAAATGGCCGGGTTCTTCCCCTTCGCCTACGAGTACATTACGAAGGATGCCCTCCTTGGCAGTTCAAACACATCTTTCAGCTGGTATTCTCTCTTCAAAGGACGCACGGCACCACTGCTTCCTGCAGAATTGGCTCAGCCATCATCCAATAAGTCTCAGACGTTGTTGATGGAAGCGATGGATTGGATACAGCGATCCAGGGGACAGAAGAGAAGAAACGTCGGGACCTTGTTTCGAGAACGATGGATCGAAAGAGAGCAACTGGTACCTGGCGCAATTCTGGGGTCCGGATGGGTCAGACGGCCCGATGCAACGAGCGACGTCAGAGTGTACCGTAAAGAAGATAATGAACTGCTTGAGGAAGAGGTTTTGAAAGAGCTGGGCTTGCTGTAATCGTTCGGCAAGCCGAATTCAGCCCACTGACTACGGGCCGTCTTAAAGCTAATCCGGTCTTAAGACTATATACATACATCTAATTTAAGCAACCCATCCTCCAATCCTACAGCCTCGTCTTTGATGCTGAATCCGACTGTTCGTCTTTCAAATCGGGAAGAGGGTTGAAGCAAATAGAGGCGCAGTAGGTGAAAGCCTGAAATCATAAGGCGCAGGCGGATATCAGCGCCAACCAAAATGGATGCGAAACAGAAATTTACGCTTCCTGTTGTCGAAAGCGCCAAAGTGCGGAACTTTCAAGGAGTCATGGCCCAAGTCCCTTACTGATCTGAACGCCTTTAAGCTTCAGAATAGCGTTGGGCGCACAATTGAGTGGTGCAGCTAATGTGGACACCTTTGTGTGCTTTCGCCAGGTCCTGATTAATTCAACTACAACAGACGAGCCAGGGATCATAAAACCTCCCTCCACTACTCTCATACCATGCATAACACCAAATCGAAATTTAAACACAGCCTTGGAATCCTTTCCTCCGTGGGGCTGTAGAGCCAATATGGTTGCAGCGGAGCCTTACGGCGTATGCAGATGAACATGGAATGTCTTGCTATCGTGTCATCTTTGAGCGCATCCTTTCTTTCTAAAACTTTCGTCACGATAGATTCGCTTTCCTAGCTTTTGGAGGGTACTATCATGATTCGTTTTCTCTTGCTGTATACCTTTCTTGCACGATGCTGCTACTGTCAACTCAAGCAATGCTACTTCGTGGACGACTCACTGAATAACGATCTACCATGTGATCCAGGCGCGAATGTCAGCGCCTGTTGTGGACAGGGTTGGACATGCTCAACGAATCTCTACTGCAGCAATATTGATGACATCAAACGCGTGGGAAGTTGTACTGATAAATTATGGCGTGACCCGGCGTGTCCACTCGCTTTACGTTAGCCATTCATTCCCTATTTATACTCTATCAAGATCGCTCTCTAACAGTACTGAGCAGTAGAAAGACCTGGTCAACAGTTTAATTATACACTAAATACTACAAAGTGTGACGATGGGACTTTTTGTCCGGAAGCCAACAACATAACCTGCTGCTTTAATCACCAAGGTGTCAAAGAAATACGTTATAATTACACCGCTCCACTACCAGCTATCGCCGCGAGCCTCAGCGGGTTCTACAGCGCTAACGGCTATCAAATTCCAACTATCACGAGTACTCAATCAACAAACACCCTTTCTGTCTCGACTTCCGTATCCCCAACAAGAAATACAGCACCACCATCAACCTCTACCATCGCTTCTCAAACAAAATCTATAGCACTACCTCCTGCATCCTCTACAAAACCTATAGCATTACCTTCTACATCCTCTGACAAGTCTCCAACGGACCAAAAGACAGCCACCTCGGGGCTCAACTCAAGCAAAAGAGCTGGTTTAGGCGTTGGAGTTACAGTACTTGCCGGTATAGTGCTATACTTCCTAGTACGCCGGCTGCGAAGACAGCACCAGAGAGACAGAGTGCATGCTGGCACGTCGACAGACGCGGAGGTGATACTGCTGGGTTCAGAGCGATACGAGAAACCCGAGTTGACAGCCGAAGATGCTCGAAAGGAACTGGACGCTGCAGAAAGAAGGGGAGCTGAGCTGGTGGGAGGCCAGACTGGGATAGAATTGGAGGCCATGGCAGCACGGGATAGGGGATAGGGTAACCCATTGACCGTTGTTTCAGATGACGTTTTGCTCGTGCAACTCTGAAATACAGTTTTCGGCATCAAGATCACCAGCCCCGACAGTATTAGAGACAGGCCCTTGGTCATCTCTAGACCGTAAAGATAATGGATACGACGCTAGGAAGCGAAGAATACAGCAAATGGGGGCTCAGGTTGAACAGGGAGAGGAACGACTAGCTGCCAAATGGGAAGAGTACAAACGCAAAGCTGGCAACAACGCCAGATCTCCTCGTCCAGCACCCAATCTCTTCAATGACGATCTCGAGCGGCTCCCTCACCACTGTTCCGATGTTCCATTTCGGCCCCACAAGAAATAAACCATTCGAGCCTGCACGGCACGGCTTCGACTACCCTAAGCTGCCCGTACACCTCGTCCAGCAAGCTGACGACCTGAACCGACCTCGGATCGCAGTTGCAATGTCCACGGCCCATCCCAAAGCTGCCACCGAAGATACTTTTCACGGTCACCAACACGCCCAAAGACCCGCTGTTGACGCAAAACGTAGCAATCCTGCGCACAAGACCAATCGCGTTGGAGCCATCACTGATCGCAGCGTCAATGACGAGAATGCTTTCCACCCTTCGCTCCCCAGGATTGACGACTCTGAGAGCTCCGAAAGCGACTACGACACTCCGGACTTTGACGAGAGTTCTGGCGCCGGTGAGGAGGATAGGGAGGATACTGGGGGGTTGGGATGGGTTGGAATGTGATGGTGAGGACGGGAAGGGGCGAGCGTACTTCCAAAGAAACAGGCTGTGGATAGATGAATCGGCCAAACATTCTTGAGGTCGTAGCCAAAAGAGAAGAGTGAAATGAAGAATAGAAAATGATGAATAATCTCTGTGAGCAAAGTAGCATCATTTCTCGTGAATTTTATGTACAAGTTTCTTCGGCCGCTAGTCGTAGTGGTACCGAAAAGTACGCTTGTTTTGCTTAACTAAATTTTGTGCAACGACACTTAAGAGACAAGCATGAATGATTCGGAAACGCACAGTACCTCCAAGAAAAGTTTCATATGCATCCAGCTTATTGCTCAAAGCTGCAAGCTCCAACGAGCTTTCTTTGACCAAGCACTCTGTCAATGGTGTCCAGTAATTCCAGAAAACACCAATAGATGGAGGTTGGCCCCACATCTGTTTCTGACACAGGGCACCATTGAAGCACCCTGCAAAGTCTCTTCCAATACAGAATTATCAGTTCAAATCATTTCCTTAGCATCTCAGGTTTGATAGCATATGTCGTTGTATAGAATAAGGCTATGTGAACTTAATCTCAGGAGACTAGATCCACCACCCAAGTGCATCACGGGGACAGATCAGACTGTCACTTCAGATCATTGCCGTGATGGAAGTCTGCTTCGGCGAGCGAGTTCCATGCATCAGTGATAGCACGAGTTGCCATTAGCTTTGGGGTTCCGGAAGCTCGACAAAGTGCTTTCTGCATCATTCTGATCGGCCAAATAGAACCGACGGTATGGTACGGCTCAGAGAGGCTCATCGAGTCCGGTGGCTGGTTCTTCGGAGATACTCAGCCAATAAATTATGATATGCTTGAACGGGCCTGGCGCTTCTGAAACCCAAATACCAAGGCATGGGGTTTCCTCAAATAGGAACTCTGCGTTCCCCATACTTTCCTGGATGTTTTTTATCTAAGAAATAGCTAGATCTTGTCCTTTAATTCTCACTGTTGGACAGAGAGAAGAGCCTGACCGCTTGTCTGGGCAGACGGGTTGCCAGATGCTGTAGGAGAAGTTGCAAGCGGCATGGTGCGTGGTACGTGTCAGTCATTACCTACCTTCAATCAATCTTAATGTTGGATTAGTCTCCCTAGCTTTTTGCAACCTGCCCTCGCACTCTTCAGACACCCAAGAACGCGTCTCCCAACCAGATTGTTCACAGGAGCAAATATAAGAATGTCGCCCATTAGCCGAGAGGATCTGCTCGAGGACATAGCCCGACCCGTCAATATTTATGATGAGACTCCTTATCTTTGTCTGCAATCAGATCTCGAAATGGTCCACCAACACCCTGGTCTTACTCATCGCCTGTTCGTGAGTCACAGGTAGGCAACAAGGGAGGTTGTTGGATGCAATGATTTGAGACAAACGCTTTCATCATATGAACAAAATGCCTTACGCCGCCTGAAACACGCTGTATACAACGTTTTCCGCCGTGCGTTGGGTCTGGATCCGATCATCAAAATGTTTTTGGATCTTGATGCCGTCTTCTTCGGTGGTGTCCTTCGAGGCTACGTTTGCGTTTCCTGGAGAGCCAGGACTTTCTTCTTTGATGCAGAGACACCACTCGGCACAACCTGGAGTTGTTCAAGCCTCGGACATGCCGTGATTTATCTAAATGCGGAAGAAATAGTTTTGGGTCCTACTCCCTTCCCAAAGATGTGCAGGACGACGCTGCATGAGATGTGTGTAAGTGTTACAGACCAAAAATGCGTATAACACAGGTGTCCGTTTACAGAATGAACTTGACTGACAGGAGATAGCATGCCTGCGAGATCGTGCGGGTCGGTGCTACTGGTGGTCACAATCATGACTTGGAGTTCGGGACGAAGATTCATGCTGTAGATAGGAGAGCCAGGTGCTTACTTGGACTTGAAGCAATTGCGAGAAATGTATATTGGCCTTGCTACGATGTTACGAATCCCAATTTTCATCAGATATTGTGAGAATGGGTAGGGGTAACAGAATCCACAAACCCAAATTATTGTTGTGAGCAGTCTGTTAATGTTAAGTGTGAGCAGTCTGTTAATGTTAAGTTTGCTTGCTTCTCCTGCCGGAGAATGTGTGCTTAGAAAGAACACTTGATCACTTTGGCTAGACCGCCGATTTTAGTGTCAATCTGGTGATGAGGCCTCCTTTGCAATACAATGGTTGTTTCTTTCTCACACTCAGTGACCTTTCCAGCTCCCGTGATGTCCCCATCATCTGCATTCTCACCAAACACCTTGGCTTTGACCACAGGATGTAACCTGCCGTTCCTTTTATATACTTTCCAAACTCTGAACCCGAGTTTCGCAATACGGTATGGTGGCTGCAGCTTTGATGACATAGCTGGCTACACGAAGGCTGTGCCTGGACCAAGGCTTCAATCATCGAAGGCCGAGGCCACTAGATGGCTAACAAACTTTCTCGTTAATGAATGGCCGAGTCGAAAGGTTCAAGGCGCGCTTGACCGCATTAGACAGGTCCTCTGTACTCCTGTTTGGGGCCCGGAGATGCTTGTGCAAATCGTACGCGATTTGGATACAGCTTTCTTCGATGGCCGTCTCCGGGATACCATTCAGGTCTCCTGGGATGACGTGCATACATTCTCGGGCTCAAATATAATCGAAAAGCTTGGCTTTACAAGCTTCGACGAGGATGATACCACCTGCCACATCCTCCTCAACAGGTACGCCATTCAAGGCGGCCAAACCGAGCCAAGAATGCAGACGGTGCAGACCTTGACGCACGAGATGGTGGTGAGTTCTAAGATGACCAAGCCCCTTCGGAATTGTGTTGACTGTGGTTTAGCATGCCTGGAATTTCCTCTTTTCCCGTCGTGAAGTCCAAGCTTCTGTCGATACGCTCGAGGAATGGCAGTCATGCCATGATTGCTATTTTCGATGGCTGTTGAATCTCATCGACGAGCGAATGCAACGGTGGTTGGGTTTTGGCAGCTTGACCCCTTGGGAGGAGTCTTCTTATCGCATCGCAGACATTGAGTCTGCGAAGGAAAGCTTCCCTTTTTGACTCTTACCGGGCAACAGACCTGTTGTTGCAGGCGAACGTCTTGGCCACGTCAAGGAGATCTTTCAGATGAGAAGGCTGTCGTTCTCACCAGAATAGGAACACGAGTGAGTATTTTCCTATCCAAACAACAGCCATCATCGAAATTGAGGAGTACCAAAAAGGCCTCGGGATTTCTACCCTCCTATCCTCCCACAACGCAAACCAAAGAACATCTTACCAAGCGGATGGCATCACTACAAGCACAAGACATTTCGACAACAGCACCGAGTGCAGCTCAGAACTATCTTTAATCCAGGCCTCTAAAGGTACCATGACCACCAAACAATACGCAAAGATACCCATGCTCCTCAAGGAACTCCATTAAAAACAGACCTCAACGCTCCTCGCCCGCGCACAACGATGTGTACTCCGAGCACCAGAGCAGCGGCATATCACAACATTATTTTCATCGCACTCGGCACTGAACCACACCCCGATCGTTTCTACGAAAAGGGCCATACTTTCACAAATAGAGACAGAAGAGAGAGAGAGAGAGAGAAAGAACATCTTATCCCTATTGCCCACAATTGACAATCAAATGCAGCTGGCTTCTTACTATCTCTTCCCTCCGGGCACCGTACTCGCATCACGCATTCCTGATCCTACCCTAATCCTCCCCTCCCAGCCCAGAACAGCATCTATCTCCACAAAGCACCAATCAAACAGTGCTGCATTCCTCTAGGTGCCAAAGACACGGCACCGGATCATGAGTGTTTGCCGTCACAAAACACGCTGTGCTGGGGGGGAAACCCTGTGCTCGTTGCTATTCGTGCAATGGATCGCTTTGAGGGAAAGGCTCCTGTTGCGAGGATTTTGGTGTGGCCGGGACGGAACGGGACGGGATGGGACTGAAAGAGGATATTTGGGATTTTTGTGTGTGCTGCTACGTTCGAGGAGGGGGGGGGTTATATGATTTGTATTTGTATTGGAGTCCCGGGAATATGTAATCACTTTCCCTCTAGCGCTACCTCGCTAGGACTTAACCAACGCTACGAGACAGTATCTCCTCATCATCAGCCCCAATCCAATTCCCCCCCCCCCCACATACCTCACGCCCCCGCCCCCCCCCCGCCCCCGGTCCGCAAAATCCCCTCCCCTCCCCTCCCCTTCACCCCCTATCAAACCCTACCTACCTACCTACCTACAGTCGCCATCACCGCAGACAGATAGACAGAGCCACTTCTCCTAAAGCTACGATGATGGATAACGACTGCTTGGGATGTTTGTGTAATCGACTCCTTCGCTTGAGATTTCTCACATTCGCCGTGAAGGAAATTTCTTTCCTTCGGGCTTGGAAACCAGGGGGGGTGGGGTGGTGAGGAGATTTCCTTTTTCTTGGGTTGGAGAGGGGGGGGGGATCAGGATGCTGTAGGACACGGGTGTGAGGTGATTGAGGGTGTGCATGTTGATATTGCTAATGGGTTCTGGCGTTGTGGTCGTAGGCGTGGATTCGATTCCCTTGCTTTTTAGTGTGTATAGGAGGGGAAATGCAGCGAAGACTTCCCGCTTTTTTCCTGCTTCCTTTTGTTTCTACGGCACGAATGAACGGATGGGCTTGTGGTTTCAGGGATCGAGAGGGTTAGTTGGGGATGGCGTGGATTCTTGTTCGTGGTAGAGAGATGGGTGAGTTGGGACACTGCCTTTTATTGGAGTGTAGGCAGAGACGGATAGGGTGTGATGTTTTGACTGCTTGGAGTCAATCATCGCGCTTCTGCGCAAGGGACACAGGGACATTGGCTTTGGAGCAGAAGCTTATTGTCTATCAGAGTCTAGGTCATGTCTAGCCATCCTTTGTGCATAGCAATGTTCAATGCACCTCATGACTATGCATTTCAGCGCTCTTCGCCACCTTCATCCACAGTCCGTGTCCTCTGGAGAAGCAACTCAGCTCTTCTCGATGGCTTCCAAGCACTTGGGGAACTCATCCCAATTCTGCATGACGATGCCGACTCCCAAACCTTTCAGGGTCTCCGTCATCTCCTTTTGCTTCTCGCTGCCGCTGTAACTTCCCACGTAGCCGATGACTGGGATCCCCGCACGGACGGCACTCAAGGTCCCACTCTTGCTGTCCTCGACAGCCACACACTCTCCGGGCTCCTTGCCGACGACCTTGCAAGCGTGGAGGTAGATGGCCGGATCAGGCTTGGTAGTTGGCGTCGGTAGGGAGGTGGCAGCGCTGAAGATGTGGTCTTTGGGGAAATATTTGGCCTGATCGACTTTGTCGATACTGGCCTGGACACGGCGTAAAGCACTGGAGCTGACGACGGCCATGCCGTACTTCTTAGCTTTGTACAGCTTGTCGAGCTCCTCGTTGCACCCGACACAGGGTTTGGCATCCCGCTGCAGTTTGGCGATGACTCGGTCTTCTTCCATGGACACGTATTTCTCCATCTCAGGGCCTGGGATGGTGAAGTCGAACTTCTTTTGTAGGTTCACAACCATGCCGCGGAAGTTCTGACCGACGAAGTCATTGAGGAGTTCGGGACCGGTGTAGCGATCTGGGATGTTGTATTTGGCAAGGATTTCATTGGCGAGGTCGGCACAAGCTTCAAAGGCAAGCTCTTCAGAGAGGACGAGGGTGTTGTCACAGTCGAAGAGGAGTTCAGTGATCTGGAGGGTTTATATGATTAGTTGAGGTTCAATTGATTGGAGAGGTGACTTTGAGTGGTACTTTTGGCATGATGGCGGACGAGACTAGGGGACTATAAGGCTTTTGTTTGCGTGGGCTGAAGTCTTGTCACAATTGGGTCGGGTGAAGAAGGAGCTTCAGTGTGATGAATTGGTAGCTTGAGAAGTGGTAGGAGTGTGTAGTATGAGAGAGAGTCAGTAAAAGGAAGTGATGAGGTTTCGGAAGAAAGCTGTACAGTATGGTGTAATTAAAAGTTTGAGAAGGCGTTGTGTTGGCAACCTGTCACTGTGTACACGACTTGGATCGGTTGGGCGGTAGATCTTCATGCACGCCAAGCTTTTTAACCCCTGTGCTTCGGGTTTTAAACCCCGTTTCTTTGAGAACTAATGTACGGAGTAAGGTAAGGTAGATAATCGTTCTGCATACTTCCTTCCCTTATTGAGACAACAATTTCCGAGTCTTCCTTGTTCACATATTATTCATCACCACAGTATTAAGGCAGAAGCTGTCAACCATGTCCTCCTCTTTCATTTTAAATTACTATATCGTTTAAGGGTTGAAACACCTCAACTTCCACTTTATCTAACGCCTTACTCGCTTAGCCTATGTACGGGTAAGAGTAATAGTCTGCAGTTTTTCACTGTCGAGGCGGTGTTGTACCACTATGGTAAGGGGGAGCTACAAAATAGGTAATGGCTAGAAGCCACGATCCACAGAAAGGGCCGACCCACCAAATCCATTGGTCTAGTACCGCACTTGCCGTCAGCTCATCCTGGAAACGCAATTTCTTACAATCCGTACCTGTAAAGTCATGTCTCGTTATGGCAAAGGCGAAGCACCTAGCAGGATTCATTGATGCTCCCGTATACCCTGGCACTAGTCCGGCAGTTGCGAAGCTCACTAGCCCAAGGGAACACCCTACTGCAAAGGGTCCGCCCAGGGGTCCAAAAAGCTCTCGCTGGCGAGGGTCGAGGGCTACTCCAAAAGCAAGAGCACTTCATGCGAGCAATTTCAGCAGAATATCATCTTCTTCATAGGTAGAGAACTGACAGCAAAGCAAAAGACGAGATCGTCTCGATCAACAGCGCTTGCTCTGCTGCAATTGTTCCAGGGTCTCGAAAGCAACCGCCGCCTTTGAACCTAGAGCGAATATCAGGAATGTGACGCTGAGAATTTGGGGGTGACCTACTCAATTGAGCGGTCTGCACCAAACGCACCACGAAGAACGCCACCAGCGAGCCCTGCGCCAAGAAGTTGACCGCTCATGTACAGTATGGCTAAAAGGGTCGATGAGCGTTCTGTTTCGTACCGTTTGTAAGATAGCGGACAGACCTCGTGAGAAGCCGGTCAAACCTACAATCATTGTTGAGAATGTAATGATAGGGTTGATGTGGCCTTCACCTCAATCAATATTCCAGGCTTCCGAATCCAGATTGATTGAACAGACCTCCAGAACCAGGTGCAAATGCCATGATGAACAGAGTCAGGAGAAATATGTTAACAACCCCAGCATAGGCGGGAGCCTGCCGAGTCCCAAAATTCGTGATGGTCGTGTCAATCATGCCGTTCAAATAGCAGAGGAGGAATGAACCCAGTGTTTCTACGAACTTACACCAAATTTCAGCGGGTTAATATGTCTTCTGGCTCAAGACACTGACTGCACTTTTCCATATCACAGGATCATCCCACCCTTCCCTACAATAGGCGACCCAGTTGGCTAGCTTCCCTCTGCGTCGGGGGTATGAAGTCGTTTCAAGGGAATCCCCAAGTTGATTGGCTGCAAGGGAGCCGGGGAAATTTGCAACCGTTGCTGGCGTCAGACGTTCGCGATGCTCCGGTTCTACAGGGTTCATGGCTGCTTTGTCGCCCATGTTGGTTCCTGGATTCTATAAGGGACGCAGCTCGGAACTGTAATGAATTGAACCTAGGGGTTTGACAACGTGGATACCGGACACGATGCATTCACTTTATACATGAAGAACTTACGCTTAGGAAGGTAAAGGCGGAGTATAAGTCAGCATCAGTCAGCAGTCTAATGCTACGCGCCAATAATCATTCAGCCAATCATCGCAAGTCTCACCCCGCCTTATCGTCTGGGATGATCATACACGCTACACCCAACGCGAACTCAATCTCAACATTAAATTCTTACATCCATAGAGTACATCCATATCATAAAATAGCAGGAAAGTCCACAACATATTCTCCCTTTTTGATTCCTTGATTCCTCAGTAGAATCGTAAGCCTCAACGGTACCCGAGCTTTTGGTGGGAGCCAGTTACGCCTGCCTATGTAGAGGCTTTGAAGACAAAGGAGACGCCGAGGACTCCTACTGGTAAGGATGACGAGAATGCGGCGTCTAATGAAGCTTTAGCTTCCGAGATCTGAGATGCGCGATTATGGCTCGTTAGTCCCTCGAACGCGTTCCATTAGAGGAGGGAGAAGACTTGCGTCGCAGTTACGTGTACCAAGCGTGATGAAATGGGGTGAGGGCAGTCATTACAAACTTCGATCAAAAGTATTCTGTTGAGAAATGCTACTGCAACAATGGATCCAGTGGATACATCGCATACATGCTCCAATATGGAGTCGATGTGGAGTGGCAAATAGAGGTAAATGTAGCCTTCTCATATCCATAGAAAGAAACAATCAATCCTGCCTCTCTCATCACATCAAAATTCAACAACATCCCTTGGCCTTGCATCTCTTTCTCGTAACCCCCATGCTCATTCATCAACGTCTTCTCCTTTGCATCCTCATCAATTCCTTCCCGTTCCCATACCAGCACGGTGATACAAAGTCCCTACACATGAAACTCGCAGCACAAGCACGATTTGGTTTTCACTCCAAGTAATAAAAGAATACTTTTCTTTGATAGTATTAGGGATTGTTTAAATCACCGCAAAAGGCGTCGTCGGCTAGATAGATCTGCACCACCTTCTTTGAGCGAACCCATATCCCTCGGAATCAAAATTCATAACCTAACCTAACAAATATGACCGGTAATCTATCTTCCCCGTCAATGTCGCCGATGAGGAGACTTCTAAGCTCGAATTCGGCACACTCTCAGCCGTGAATGGCACAAGCCAACTTGTTATTTGGAAAAGTCCGCGAATGGCAGGGCTAGGTACATAAGGCCGATGGAAGAATGAATAGTTTCGTTCTTGGAGATGTCGGCAACGAAAAATTGATAGGGAAACATGAATACTTTGCCTGAGCCTGCAATCCTTGGCAACCAGACGCAGCACGCAAAAGGCGAAAAATGTCATGGATGACTTTTCACACAGTTGAAAACCTAGAAAATCAAAATAAGAGGGGGGGGGGGGGAAGGGGGGGGGTTTGAAAAATCGNNGGGGGGGGGGGGGGGGGGGGGGGGGGGGGGTTTGAAAAGTCGCAAAACTAAGGGCATAACAATACATGTTGGGGTAGAGAAACCATTTCCCCCCCCCCCTTTTTTTTTTCTTTTCCCCCCTCACGCGTTGATCCATAGATGCAAATCCCATCAATCATCCTATTTTCTTGAAAAAAGAAAAAAAAAAAAACTACAAAGAAAACTCGATCAATATTGTATTTCAATCAAATCACGAATAGTCCACTAGTCCCGTCCGTCCAGTCGACGAGAAATATATCGACTCGACCAACCCGAACAATTGTCTTATTGCATCTCACGTGTCCAACATAACCATTCATTCCATCAATATACATTGCGCCCGCTACGCACGAAGAAGAAGGCCTCACGTGATGGATATTCGGAGTGGGAAACCAAAAGTAAGGTACTTAGCATCAGCTAACTCGTGCGCGTACCTAGAATGGATGTTTGGTAGAAAGTGCATTTGGAAGAAGAAGAGATTAACAAGAATGTATGTAGATCTAGGAGACTGAGAAGGCACCAGCTAGAAAGATTCATTTTAATATATGTACTGACCTGCGGCCTCGCCCTTTCTTTATCTTGTCTGACATTGCTAGGGGTATTAATACTCTATCTCATTACTAGAGCGATTAAATGAACGATACTAGCCCTTCTCGTTATCCGCGGATATGCATTCAAAGTCCTCTCCCATACTCAACTTATGGGAGCACGCCAAATCAGCGTCGGCCTCCAGCTCCCAGTGGATATCTATGTCTCTTAGAGTAGAGAGCGTGAGGAAGATGCCAGTGACCAGCGTTTTGGAATGCGTAGAGGACGGGGTTTGGTGTACATACGACTTGGACTCCTTTCGTATATAAGAACCACATGAAACGAATCTTTCTGGATTTTCCCTGCTTGGAGATATTGCCGTCCTTGATGTAATAAAGCAACAAAGCGTTGTATGCATACACGAACAATCCTTTTTCTCCCTATTTGTGCACATGAGCGAAGAGGACAGGCTTTGTAAATCGGAGTCGAGTGATAGAGCAAGATCTAATGGCGTTATTAGGAAGAACAACAGTCTAGCGGCACCAGAAAAACGCTTTATTAGAAGACGTAGCGTTCCAATGATGATTTGACATGGCCAATACATTTGAAGTCTTTCGGGTTCGGCTACTTATGGACAAGGACCAAAGTCCAAAATCCAGGTATCCGCTCTCTTTCGTTCTGAAACCCACCATTGATCGTGGAACGTCTTCTCTCATACATATCGTTGTGTAGCATGAGACTGTTGTCGCGATTGCCGTGGAAGTCGAAAATCTGTAGGGGGTGCCTTCCCCAGGTATTACCAAGAGCATGTTAGCGTCCGTTACCCTCTATTAAAGCGCCTTCGCGACTTGAGTTTGTTTACCTTTTACAACAATCTCGAGGAAAACATTTTGCTGCTCGTGAACATGCCTTTCGAGACAATTTGTCGGCTCTAACATCCACCTTTATCAAGCATCCATCTCTCTTTCCTTGTCACACTTCTTCTCCACAAGATCCATCCTGCAGGGTGGATGTCCTGCTTCGAGACTGCGAGCACCATCCTAGCACGTTGTCAATAGTCACAACGGTACATCGAAGCAAGAATCTTCTTGTCGATGGTGCTGATCTCCCATTCAATTCCTGCACCGTCGTCAACTGACCTATAGCTGATATCCTGACTGTGCTGCAGAGACCTGCTGCGTCTTTCATCTGAATGCATTCGACCTAAGCCTATTGAAAACAAACGCGGGTTTCTGCCCATGGTAAGCACCTCGACTTCCTGCATTACAGATCTCTTTGCAACATGGTGCTGATACTTCAAAGTCACAGCACTTACGAACCTCCTTATCTCCTTCCTCCGCCCCTGAGTACCAACCTGGCTACACAAGACCTCCAACATCGCACAGAACACACCATGCTAGACGACTCAGAATGCCCCTTGTCTCGCTACAATGCCTAGCCTGAGATCGGCTCATCACGACTGAAGCATGCAAAGAGCTGTGCTCTAGAAACAGTGGAGCTTGATTTCATCATAGTCGTCGATTGAAGGGAGGCAAGCGGATCTAAACACACAAGGTGCGTATGTAGAGTAATCTACAAGCACGTCAGACATCAAAAAGTCGAACTTTGTTTCGGCGAGGGGCGGGTTATCCTTGCCTCGTCTGGGACTTACGATGATACTACACACTCATTAGAGTGCTTGTTACGAGTTGAGCCCTCGGGCAATGATATAAATCTCTTTTTTTTGAGGCTCCTTTTGGAGTAATCCTAGCGTCTTCTTCCCTCTTGCCTTGCGTGATTGGGACTGCGGTGGGCTGACCCACCGCAGTGTAATTGACTCAGATTTGACGGCCACCGGTGGCCCAAGAGCCTAAATATCAGGTCTCTGTGGGGGATTCGAAGAAGCTTCGCGGCTGGAATCATCATCGTCTTGATAGTCTTTAGCGCTGGGCCACAGCCATCTGCGACTGCTAGAACAAGGTGAGTGGGGAGTTGATCAAAGGCAGATGAGCGTTGATGGGGCTGACGATGATAATATACGCCCGCAAGGGCACTTGTTACGAGTTGAGCCCTCGGACGATGATATGATACTGTCCTCCTTCGGGAAACCGGTGAGATTGAGCCCTTGGGCAACGATAGAAAAATTCTGTAGAAATAAATTGGGTTGAACATGCTCCGTATTTCTGGTGGGAAACTTGCGCAAAATGCAGCACAAAAAATGGAGCTACCTTACACTATAAACCTCTTGGCTGGTCCGATGAAATCAGCCAGAATCATACCTTAGCTTGATCTATTACCGGTAGTGTAATGCGCAACACCTGTCTGTCTACTTTTGTGTATCGGACCAAAGTCCTACTGAGCGGGCGAGAAATTTCTCGTAGTGCGTGTAACACGTGACCTTGTCGATCATGAAGCATCACCATTGTCAGGACAACCCTCTCTACCTACACGTGTACTGGATAATTACAACCGACATTTCACTTCTCTTGACTTTAGTTCTATAGCGTACAATCAGGTCTCGTAGGACTGATCCCGCTCGCCTTTCACTTGCCATCAAAGGGACTAGCGAAAGGAACTTCTGACTCCTAGAGACGCGTTTGACACTAGGAGAAAATCACGGTAATCTTACATATAAGAGGACTGTTGTATCACCCAAAAATACCTAACGAAATTTCTGCGGGCAAAGATTAATAAACCTTTGAATTTCGAAGTCCCACTGAGGCAAATTTGCCCGCTCCAATATGGGTCCGACTCTTCTTCTTCCCTCTATATATTATTACCGTGAATATGTTAATGTCCAGAGGGCTGCAGGGGTGTGTGGGACTAGATCTACTGAATTCGCGGGTCACACAAGGTACTCTACCAAATCTGCGTCTACAGTGTCACATCCTGCCTACATTGATCCAATATGAGCAAGTCTCGTTTGAGTTGCGGTTGAGCGGAAAGCGACTCAACATTAAAGATGGGCAGTCTTGGCTGGGTTAGAAATAGGTACAGGGTTCTTCGTGGGAGGTGGTTAACAGTTTGGATAGGAAAGCCTGTTGTCTGGGACTGTTTTGAAGCCAGCTCGTGCGGAGTGGGTGAGTAAGTGGCCGGTGTTTATACACTTTATTAGATCAGGTTGGAGAGGGTAGGGACGTGGAGAGGATGGTAATGAGAGGTACTGGGCACAAAAGATCGATCTATAGATGTTGGATGCGACAAGGGTGAGTTTGAGCAAATTCGAAGCAGCATCATCACGAACCATTGTTGCTTAGACGTTTCCCAGAAGTTATGCAGGAAGGTACCCGAAGGGTCCCAGATTACTTAGGGATAGCTTATAAAGTTGTCATGAATTTTCTTCAAGGCTGATTATATTAACCCTACGCCGCTCTAGCTCTTTTCTAGTTAATAATATCAATCTTATCCAATCAATCTCTATTACCACCACCCGCTATCCCTTAAGCTTTTTACTGCGGAGAATCTTACGAACGAAAAGATTTACAGACAGCAAAGGATAGTATCTGGGGAGTATTGGGTGCTGCTGGTAGCGGCTGGACCTCCCTCGGCTATGGTATTTGGTGTTTTTGTCCTGTGAATTTGATTTTTTTATGTTTGCATGGTTAAAATTCATGGATGTGCCTTCGATTCCAAGCAACGCGAGCAAAAAGCGCATGATCAAAAGCACCGGCCCGTTGTTCTGCCCGAGGACGAGGGGCGTACCTTGAATTTGACGAGTCTGCGCCCAGACCTGCCGCTGTCAACAATTGTTGTAATGTCATGCCGCGGACAAGTGGCTGGGCTAAGACAAGGAGAGTGAGAGGATTCTCTATCGATAAGAGTCGCGCTCGGATGCTTTTTCTTTTTCCTTTTCTTTTTCTTTTTCTTTCTCTTTTTCGAAGATTCTTAATAATGTACCTTGAGGTATGTTATGATAAGGTTGCGTTAGGTTTCTGCAAGGAAGGGTCAGATGAAGCAGCTAGGTAAGGTAAAGAATCTTAGAGTACAGAGTACGGGCCCCGAATCGTTGGGACTTCTCGATTAGGACTTTCCAGCGAGTCTGCCCGCCCTCGGTAAACTCAATATGGACTTTCAGATTACTAAAGTAAAGTAATCTTACGGTACTTTCCTCGATACCTTTTTATACGAGAGACCTGATCATATTTGATTTATGAAACCCTGTATAGCTTGACATTCTTCATGCTCCTTTTTCAAGGTTGTCTTCAATCATTTGGACATATTGGATACTCATTTATTATATACCTAATAATGTTGTCAGAATGAATGGCTGCAATCGAGAAAAGAAAAGAATAATACTTAGCGGCACAAGGCTGTCCCGGGTATCAGTAATCCTCATGGCCGATACTCGCTTAAAGTAAGATACCTATTCTTGTCATACTGGCATGACAATACCTGCATCAAGGCTCATGCACATCGCAATGGGTGCATTGAAGATTTCGTAATATGGATCTCCTTCAAGGAGAGAAGTGGAGCCGCAGATAAGACCCGTCGGAGCCGACGTATTGACGTATCCATCCGACCATGTGCGTCATCTTCACCTTACGCAGCCTCAGCTCAATTTTCACTTGGCAAATCCACAACCCTCTCTTTGACGCATCCTTCCAGCTCTATGGGCAGTGAGATTCGTCCCCTAAAGCTCTCAGGCTGGTCTTTGCTTCCTCGACGATGGGTCGCAATTATGTTGTAGGTAGGTACTTACAGAATGGTGTGGACAAGCCTACAGGCAGTGTTCCTCATTTCTAAAGAAAAGGGCAACATCACCCAGTCATGACTAGTGCCCAACACTGACAAAGTCTTGTTCGTGCATGCTGACATGCATTTGAGTTGGTAATGTGGTCCTTGTCATTGGCTGTTCAGCATCTAAGCCGGAAGAAATACTACACTCTTCTCGTTTTGGCCTACACTCTTCTCCTTTTGGCTCTTCTCGGACTGCCTTATCTTGGAGGCATTCGTAGCCAACGTCTCGCGGCCTTGCCTAGGCGATGCTCGCACGAGAATTTCAGATTCACGGTGCGTACACGAGATACCCTAAATCGTGAGGGGTCTTTGGGGCATGGTAAGCAGCCACGTATGTGAAAATCGCATACGCACATATGTCCATGAACTGCCCAGATGTGCCTCGCTACGATTGATCTCCACTCCCTCTGCTCTTTCTTCAGCGCCTTTTCAGTTCTTTTACGAGTAAGATCTGTCTATTTTCCTGATATACACGCATTTTGTGAATGTTTGCTGGGGTTGAAAGAGATATCGTGTTTGTGACGAATCGTCAGCTTCATTAAAAAAATGATTAAAACCTTGTTGACCGTTGTTGTGCTCGGTGTACTGGCTCTCGGTTTCCATCTCCGAAGTGATCGCCTCTTTCCCTCGTCGGTACCACCATCATCATCCAATCCAGGTCCTTCCACGACCTCCAAGCTCGACCATGTCCTCTCCCAACATAGTGTGCAAGCAATCCATAACAATACCCTCGGCTTCGGCGACGTATACTTCATACATATGCCCGAACGAACCGACAAACTCGATTCCATTCGCCTTATAACCTCCGTCACCAATATCTCATACAAGATAATCCCAGGCGTAGACGGCCTTGGTATGCCCCATGTCGCTTGGCCAGGCTTTTATAAAGAAGGAGCGAGAGCCGCAGGTATAACCGGCTGCTGGCGCGCTCATATGAATGCTGCTGCTGCGATAATCGATAATAATCTCTCATCCGGCTTGATTGTTGAAGACGACGCCGATTGGGATGTCCATCTGAAAACCCAACTTACCCACTTGGCCCTTGGGACTCGACATATTCTCGACGCTTCTACCTCCTCGGAGCCCCATTCCCCTTATGGCGATAATTGGGATATGCTTTGGATTGGCCATTGCGCGCAAAGCGCACCCGAACAACCCTTTGCGCGATTCGTTATCGAAAACGACGCCACCGTACGTTTACCCAAGCACCGCTTGCACTTATGGAATCCTGAAGAAACCCTGACCTACGACCTCCCCAACAACCGCAGCACCCGCGTGATGTACCGCTCCGTCGGCGGCTGTTGTTCCTTCGCTTACGCACTCTCCTATACCGGTGCCCGTAAGTACATTTCGGAGCTGATCTTTCCTCAACGGTAACGCAACTGAGCCAAGGGATCCTTTTCGGGAGTGTTATGGATTTCTACTCCAGAGACTTGTCTTGAAGCTCCAATTGTGCCTCGAATTCGCAATGCTGACTCCTTCTTCTACATAGAAAAGTTACTATACTACCTCTCCTACTCTCACTTCAACGATCCCATCGACTTTGGTCTCGCTAAAGTCTGCAAGCGCGGCGCCAAGGGTGAGATCGACTTTGCGTGCGTGGCCTCCTACCCGGGGCTGATATACACCGCGTCCACGGAAAATGACATCAATTACCATCCAGACAAGCCAAGGAAGGATAGGGTCAAAGAGAAAGGAACGCCAGGGGCGCGGAATCTGGTGTTCGGTGCGAGGAACGAATTAAAGAATATGATTGAGGGAAAGGAACCGCAGGGGCGGGATGGGGAGGAGCTTGAGGAGAGGGAGAAATTGGGTCAGATGCGGATGTGGTTTGACGAGGGGGAGGCTGAATGGGCAGAGCCCACTCCGCTAGCGTCTGGGGTGGCCAATGGAAGTCGGAAATTTTAAAGGTGCCGCCTGAATGGTCGGACTTGAAGCAGCCCAAAGATGGAAGAATATCTGGTGTTGCTTCCGAGACGCTCAGACAATGTAATTGAGCGCGCCAATGTTCAACTTTCTTGGGATGAGACTAGTGTAGGACTAGGGCGATTTTGGTTTGCAGATGTCGAAACCAGGAGCACTGGAATAGTGAAAGGATCAACAAATAGTATGCATTTCGATAGCTTAAGGCTTCCTGGAATCGTAGAAAGTCAAGGTAGGTAGGTACGGAGTATGTGGGAGGCAATTCCCTTTTAATAGGGAAGCCCTAACCCTAGAGTACACTGTGTACGCGGAGTCGCTTTCCCCGTTTTGCAACGGTTGTCCGCGTGCCACGGTTACATGTTCTCCCGGACAGTGTATATATCACACACACGGTGTATAGCGAGTGGAGCTATGTTATGAGGTACGGTGGAATGCTTCGCTGGCTCCGGAGCAGGCCAAGGACCTCTTTTTTCCTCGCTTTCCTGTTCGTCTATGTTGCATTGATCCACTACTGCCGCCAGGCCTACTATCGAGATCCCACCTCGGCCTTCTTTGACCCTATTCGAGGCTATGAGCAAAGATATTCTCTCAAGCGCCAGGATGATGCCGATACCTTCATCCGTAACGCTAATCTCTCGACCTTTATCCAAACCACACCACAAGATCCCAAAATGTGCATTGGCATAGCGACTGTTGCGCGAGAACAGGAGCAATATGTGCGGAGAACGATTGGCTCATTGATTGACGGCCTTGAACCAAGTGAGAGACAACAGATCCTCTTAATTGTTCTTATCGCCCATTCGGATCCTCAAACGCATCCGATATACGGCGAACCCTGGCTCACCAACGTCGTCGATAAAACGTTGCTTTACGAAGTCAGTCAAGGACGTCATCAGGATCTGATTGATTGGGAGATAAATAAGGATTACAGGAAGAAAGCCATCTTTGACTACACATACGTCCTTCAAAGATGTGTCAACGCTGGAACCCAGTGGATCAGTATGATTGAGGATGACACACTGGCCGTGGATGGGTGGTTCCCACGGGTTATGGAGGCGCTTCAAAAGGCTGATGAGCAACACCCGACTACTGAAGAAATGGATTGGCTGTACCTACGCCTATTCTACACAGAAGAGTTTCTAGGATGGAACAAGGAGGAGTGGCAAGAGTATTTAGCTGCGTCAGTCGCGGTCACAGGCATGACTGGCATGGCACTGCTTCTCATAAGGCAATTCATCTTCGAAAAAACTATCACAAATAGTGTCATTGCAATTGCCTGCCTGCTCTGTGTTCCGGCATGCATCTTACTCTACTTCATGGCCGGAAGACTCTCCATGCAACCCACGCTACCAGGTCTATACCGAATGCCGAAATTCGGATGCTGCGCTCAAGGATTAGTCTACTCCCATAAAACGGCGGGTAGGCTCATCACTCACCTTTCTCAGGTCAGAGAAGGGTACGTCGATCAGATTGTCGAGGCTTGGGCCAACGAAGCCAATTTGGTTAGATGGGTAATGATACCGAGCTTGCTGCAACATGTTGGAGCTTCAAGTTCGAAGGGCGACGACCGAGGATCAGCTGCGAAATATGGGCGCAGTGTGGCCGAGAAAATATGGAGCTTTAATTTCGAGGACTACGAAGATGGAGATGTGTGATATGGAACGACAGATACCGACTTGTGATCATGAAACAGCTATGACCACAAGAAGCAGATACATAACTCGCTTCTGGTATTTCGTTTCCGCCATACAAGGTCACCAAGACTGCACGTACACACACACTTCCAAATTCCAACAACGAATCTCAGAGATGTTCCCGCTCCCTATCGAAACCTAGGGTCTAGGACCAGGTGGATGGATTTAGGAAAGCTCAGTCTATCCTCGCTCTCAGAATTACGCCTGTCCTTCCTCTGCTAAACGTATGCCTACCAAGATTGTCTTCTCTGTACCTTCGACGAAGTCAGAGATTCGCACAGATATCATTAATGAGATCTCAGCCCATAACGCTAGGCGCCTTGGGCCACTTTCCACCTTGGATCGAATTCTTACCATCTTTTAAGTGCTCGTGGAATCGTTGCTCTATTCCTTCAAATCTCAATCCCTTTAAAGCAGAATCCTCAAAACGCGGACCGAACATGCCATCCTCGCGCCAAGCTATCCAGGCAACCAATGCCCCCAAACCCAACGGCAACTACAGCCATGCCGTCCGCTCTAGCGATGTGCTGGATCTTACTGGCTGGATGGGCAATGTTCCCACCGGACATTTCTCTTCGGAGACACTTAAAAGACAAATCGAACAGGCAGTGCTCAACGTCAAGGCCGGACTGGTGGTGGCATGCGTTGGCCTTGGTGCTGTGGTCCGCCGCAGAATTAACATGATCGCCATGAAAAGAGTACGAAAGGTCGATGTGGTGTGGACTAGTATCTTCGAAGAGCCTTATCCCATGAGCATATGTGGTCAGATTTGTGTCTTGGCGAAGGAGGGATCGAGGGCTGAGTTCAGCGGTGTCGAATCTTAGTGATTGAGACACAAGAGGCGCATACCAATTGAACCCCTTGGCGGAACGTCCTCCTTCATTGACGATCTCTTCATTCTGGCTCAGCATGTATTTCAAGGCATGCTGCTCGACATAGATAAGTGGACCTTGATATCTCATTCCCCCAAAGCATGGTGTGATTGGCAATTCTAGTATGTAAGATTGTCTAGAGACCTCTATAGTCCTGGCCCTCGAGGCGATGAAGTCAAGCTTAGACGCATTGAATCTGTACGAGTGTTTCACGGATTGGTGTTGTAGATTGGATTCAATCAAGCTTACCACAAATTCTTTCACCGGTATATTTGAAATTTTCTCAAACGATATTTACAGATAGAATAGTGCGCTCCATCCACGGGATCCACCACCATCGTCTTCTGCTTCTGCTTCTGCTTTCCTGAACCCCCCTCCCCTCTTTTGATCCCTGCTATCGTCCTTGGCTTTACGTGTGTCCTTTGCTTTGCGTTGCGGTTCTCTGCTAGAGCACTGCTCGTGTCGTCTTGAGTTTATCGGTCCAGGTTGGTGAGGAGAGTAAAATGGAATGCCCGCCGGGGGGTGGATTGGGGATCATGAGTCTCCTTTCTTTCTCTCTCTCTCTCTTCTCGTGTAAAGCACTAGATCCTTGAAAGATGTCCAACACATCCTTATCCTAACCCGACCTTTCCCGCGCAAGCTGCTGCAAGGCCGAACGACGTCGTGTCCGCGGCAAGACAAGGTGGTAGAGGTTTTCTGCTTGTTTCCATTCAACTCCAAGATCGACGACCAGATTCCAAGGGTTAGGAACGGTGAGACAGACAGCGACCGATGAGAAGATTCTGGCTCACGAGAATGAATAGAAGAAATCCAAGGCAAGTACCTACTATGTATTGACTATAACTACAACGGGCACAATGAACCTGTCATTGAAATTATTGAAAGTTGAAGGATAGAGGTCAAGCTTGTGTTGAAAGAATCACCGAAAAGCTGTCATGCTTGCTTCGCTATCTGCCTCTTGCTAGATACATGATCTAGCTTATCGTGTCGTCCCCGCTCGCGCCCTATCCGCCCGCGTCCTTCACCTTCGCCCCTGTACTCTTTCTAGTCGGTAAAGCGTCGGAATCCTCGGGTAATGGTAGTGGAGCGTGATCCGGGAGGTCCTCTATATTGGCGAAAGTTGGATCTCTAGGATCCCTAGGTGCAAGCTGTATACTGGCACAGAACGATGTCTTCCAAGTTGTGCCAGTACACAAATCCTTCTCGAAAGAAGGCCGTTGCCAATGCAGATCCGCATTGATCGACTCTTGGTCACCTAGCATCTGAAGCCCTCTATGCCAAAGGTAAAACTAGCCGTCCTGCCTAGCCTCTAGAGTGTTGCCAAAAATATCCTGATCGCCCGCCTTTTTGTGGGCTTTGGTAGTATGTCCTAGGGGAACTCTTGTAGCCCTGGTCATGCCATTCTTGTCGAATTCCCCCTGCCAACAGATATATATGTATAGTGAATCCGCGCTACATGATTATGAAGGGAATCATAGGCATGTATGCACGCCAGGGGCTCGCGGGCTTCCAGGGTTGCTTCGGCATGCGAACCACAAATGGAAGGGTTTAAGATTTTAGCGCACTCTTGTCCTAGGATCCTTGAAGGCGCTCGCATGTGGTTCCTTCTCTTGAACTGCATGCTTTATTAGTATTTTTGAGCAAGAAAGGCAGATCGGTACACACTTCTAGGACCACGTGGATCGTTTTGCTCTGCCCAGTTTGTCCGAATTGACAGTGTAATGTCCAGTCAGGTCTGGCCGTCATAGGAATACCGTCAATATGTATCTGTGTCTCTTCTGAGTCCCTGTCTTCATTTAGCTCCCTGCAGTCAAAAGCACTATTCGATAACCAACCTTAGGAATATATTGAAATTCTGCGCAAGAAGCATATCCTCGTCGGCATCATCGTCTTGCACTGCAGATTTCATGGCGTCTCGGACCACGCGCAGGAATCCTGACCCAACATTCTCAACTTCCTTCTTCTCAATCTGAGGTATTTGTGTCAATGGCGATTGTTCGCCTTTCAGTGAAGATTTTTCTCCAACTTACTATCGCTTCCATCAGATGCTTCAACACCCTCAGGTATATGCTCCATAGTGAAATCCAAAGCGAAGATGTACTTGCTGGTATTCTTGTCATCATGTTCTTGGAAAGGTTCCGCGGTTCTCTCCATGCTTGAAGAATGTGGTGGCAAAGAGAACTGCGGCTTTGCGATATGATCGAGGACCTTTGTGATGAGATTGACTACGCTTTTGGTGTCAATGCGCTGTCTCTTTTGGTATTGACAGCCTGTACAGATCAAGAGAGGAGGATCAACTGGTCAAGATCGATATCCCAGTGAAAGGCTTGAGGTAGGGGCCGATGCTTGCGTGCTATCAAAGCAGAATTGGAAATCAAAAGCATTGACAATGTCGAAAGCGCTGCCACACGTGCTTGGCCATGATGTATATATATGTAGGATACATGGTATGGTATGCCACATATGATCAAAGTATATGGAGCTTGAAAGATGTTGCTTGGAGTATGTAGGTGGGTAGGAGGAAGGCAGGAGGGGTGGGCTTTAAATAGGCCCTCCAGCCCCTGATTCACAATAACGGAGAGCGCATCACTTACAAAAATTCATCAGCGTACGCGCTTCACAGTTGGTCAATTCACATTTTCAACTTCAAGTGGTAAGCTTCATTCATCAGTGTGTCACTTACAGAACTTCACTGCACCTCTCCAGGAACTGGCCTTCTGTAGGCTTTACCTGTAAAGAAGTCACCGGCATGTAGAGATCATCGAGCTACAATTTGATTCACAAATTTCTGGACTTCATCTCAGATGTGCTCATCAATCCAATCATGCACGGCTCTGAAAGTCTGCTGGGCAGTATAATGGAAATTGATAGCATGCCCACTCGCATTAGCCAGAAAGTAAGTAAAACTCTCGGCGTTTGGAAAGAAGGCCTTCGAAGATGCAATGGTCGAAGTACTGGCAGGTAAACAACTCCCTCCTGTATTGTTGCCACAAACGACAGCATCTTGATCTCCGGAGCACAAAAGCACGGGGCCGGTGAATGCCGGAACAGGATCTATAGTGACGCCCCACGGCTCGCCGAGGGGTACCGTACCCTCGGTTTCGAAATCAAGACTCGAGATTATAGGTTTGTAGTGGCCGGAGTAGTGGAAAGCGTCTGTACGGCCGGATTCGTTCGACATGGCGAAATAGGCTTGGGATAGATTGCCAAAGCGTGACGGCGTTACGGTGAGAGCAGGCTCGTACGCGAAGTTGTTCTGCAGTACAACGTTACCACTTAGGTCATGAGAGTATCCAGTGAGAATAAGGCCCACTAAATCCGTAGGGTGCAGTCTAGTGCTGGTGAAGGAGCCGAAGGAGTGTCCGATGAGAACGACTTTGGAATATTGCTTGCGACCTATTTTTCCAGCGTGCAATTGGCTTATGATGCTGTGAATGGTCTCGCTTTCAAGCGCAGGCTGGACTACGTTGCTGGGATCAGTGTGGGACGAGTCGCCATTGCCAAGCTCGTCGATTGAAAGCGTGGCATATCTTCTTTTGTCCGCGTACCTGATCCATGAATACTCTCCGCCGTCAAATCCTGGGAAGTTCCCACCTGCCCAGTAATCCTTGGTGTACGAGCCGCCATGAATCAAGCGCTCTATGACTTCAGCTTTCTTATTAGTTGCCCCTTTGGCAGGAGAATACCGTGCACTAATATCGAAAGTGCCGCTCTCAACATCCTTCTTTGTCACCGTGCCAGCTTTGGCGAGAAGCGCATTCACCGCACCAGCCAGGCCTGCTAAGATTTCCAAATGTCGGTACAACGACATTTTCTGCTGAGACCGACACCGATATCATAATGTCTTGACATCTCTCTGGGCAGGCATGCCAATTTGGCCTGAAATGCGTTACTTTCGCCTGCGGCAAGGCATGTGTATAGCATGCGACTAGCAATGCGAAGGTCGTGATGTTGATATTGAGTATTAAAAAGGCATATTGCCCGATTCCGATGCAAGGTTTGAGCCAAATTCTGGGCTGTCAAGCCCTTAAAGCCAATTCTGCCCTGGTACTCATCATGGACTGATTCCGTTTGCAATGAGGGGAACCCTAAGAAGGTAACTGACATGCGGTAGGACTAATAAGATGGAGCCAGCCATACTCGGTCCGGACACGCGATGGACGCAGCTATCATCTTAGCGTAGGCCCAACTACGCAGGATCAGCAGACCACCTGGTAGATCAGTGTTTGTAGGGGTTGTTTCAGTACCTATTTAATGCCGTCTTCAAACAGTCATCGGCCATACGCCAGCTGAGAAGCGCGATGTCCTAATCGTAGTCCTACCAAGCTGGCATGCTGTAAGCAGAGCCTATTGTCTGGGAGTTCACAAAGAAAGCGGACCTTGAAACCTCACCTGCGCCCATGCTGGGGTTTCTCATGCGTTCTTAGCTTTCCCAGGCAGTAAACACGAGTTTGCGAGGGTTCGAAGGATGTTGCCTGCACAACTCAAAGATTCTCAGTGGCAGCTTAAAAGGCGGGATAGGGCGAGGAATATAGTACAGGACCATCATACCATTGATCATTCGTTGAGGCGCTTTTCATACCCCTGAGCGACGGCTGTAGTATGACATTACCACCACGTTAATAACCTGATTTGAGTAGAGCAGACGCTGCACTTGTCCCCAACGTGGAAAAGGGACAGCTGCAGGGAGCAAACATGATTTTATCGACCAGTGAGCTCCTAGATAAGCTTTGCAGAACCAGACATGATGGAATAATGCCGTATTTCAACACTCGACCGAATCGCTAAATGGTACAGGAGTGTGCGCTTTTTAAAACCTCGAGCCTCGTTTCGACGCCCTATACATAGTATACCCAATATACCCACCCCCAACCACGACCCCGAACAATACAATTTTGAAAATGAACCACCTCCAGCTCCCCCGCTCTTTGTCCCCGCCAGGATTGTACGGCTTGGCCTGCGCCTTTGACCCTCTATCGCCGCTCCTGGACGACCCTGTATTCTGACGCATATGCAAATTATATGAGTTGACGGATATAATGTCGTGATTGTCGGTAAGTTCGCCTGTATGGGCGCTGAATCCGAGGTAGGCCGTCTGAGGGAGCCTAAATGCCTCAGTCTCGAAGCACTCGGTCCATTCATCTTCGGCTTTGTATTGGAGCTCGACCTTGAGTGACGTGTCCTGGTAATATGTCATACGCATCTTTTTTGGTACAGTGTCGGTACCTCTGATACCACGGGCCTCGACGTTCTTTGTCAGTGCAAGAATTTGTGGGCGATTGCCGAGTGGGTATCTCACTGAACATCCTGCCATCTCATTATCCTTTCCGTCATGCTCCGAGTCGTACGACACAGAGCTGTTCCCAAGCATGGCCATCACGTAGGGAAACACCACGCCTGGCCTAGAGTTCTTGTACGTATCGATGAAGACCCCTAAGCCGTTGAAGTTGTCTGTATGTCCAAACACGTTTCCTGGCTTCGCCCGCTCTTCTGTTAACCATACTGCCATACCATCACCATGAAGATGCCCTATGCCATGTATTTTGAATTCTATCTCGATCTGCACGCTAGCGTTAATAAGTTCTCTGCTTGGATGATCCAGTAGCAAGTACCATCCAATTCGTTGCGGTCATCGGCATTCGAGAAAATAGCCATCCAGACTGGGCCTGACGGTCGGATGTGAGTCGGATGTACCTGCAAACGCAAATCTGAGACCCAGACCCTGCAATCCGACGGAAGAGGGGGAAAAGTACTGATCTGCCCGGACTATAGTATCTTCGCCAAATTCGAAGTAGCGACTTTGCATATCAGAGTCTAAGAATGGCTATTTTCCCTTCTGCATCAGCTTTGTTCTAGTAGACGATCCGTATTGCCCCTGAAGCAGCTAGAACAATTCGACTGACCGATCCAAGACTATGTGACCGTAGCTGTGCACAAAGGTTCAGTAGATTGCGCCAAAACAGGCCCATTGTTTCCGATAGCTCACCGGTATCTGTCTGACAGCAGGTCGTTCGACATCTGCAGGAGCCGCAGGATGCACTCCTATATACCCCAGCAGAAGGCATAGCAGTAGAGCCGGCCATGGCAGTTGTATCATTGCTCCTCGCCGTGGCAACAACGGCAATGGTATCTAATGTCGAGTCCACGAGGGAACAGAATGTCAAAGAGACATCAAATGTGTCCAGATTCAGGGATCGCAGTCGCGTGCGGCGAAAATAAGTAAGCCCCATGTTTCAAAACCTCCGCCATTCAGATTTCAGGGCAGATATCCGAGGCTCGGCGCCAAGATCGGCCCGCAAACATCGAGTAGGAAATTTCCAAGACCCATTTTCTCAACATCAGACCGCATTCATCCTCTGGACTTCCACCTCCTATCACGATTATGAATTCTATAAATTCCTCCCTGAGCGCCTCTTCCGATCCCAAAACTGCCCTCATCAAGCAAGTTCAACAAGAGGCCGCCATCAACAACGCCCGCCAGCTCATATCCGTAATGCTCCCTCTCCTGCGCCTTTCTATGTCTTCTCTACGACCTCAAAAACTTCCTGACAATCATTCCTTCTAGAAAATGAACAGCCACTGCTTTGAAAAATGCATTCCTACGCCTGGCTCTTCACTATCATCGCGGGAAGGAAAATGCTTCACGACGTGTATGGAAAAGTACATGGCCGCGTGGAATACAGTCAGCAGACAGTATATCGCGCGGATACAGAAAACCAACGGTGAAGAGATAGGCCCTGGCGGGGACATGGGGGAGTATGGGATATAAGATGGCGAAGGACGACTTTGTAAAATAGAGAGGATACCTTTGTGACGGGGGTCACTGTACAATACTCGTACTAGACACTGGCGCAACGAAGGGTCTGCACAAGCATTTAGGAGTGGGAAACCTCAAAATGCATTGCCACAGCGTTTTTCATCATCATCACTCGGCAAATTCATTCGGCAAAAGAGAAAGTTGAATGTCAACGCCCTTCACTACACTATGCGGTATCATGAGGTCCAAGCCCAAAAACATGCACCAGAAATTGTCCTCTTGGCCCAAGCTTGACCAATCCACCACTGTTGCCCCCACAGCGTGTCACAACGAGCGCCACCCTTTGAACTATCATGACAGGTTCGAAAATATCAGTAGATCCCGGATTGTTTGCACTGATCCGTACCTTGCAGCTGGGAGAAACCCCCAAGGTCCATGGCAACAAGTAAGGGAAGGTAGAGGTCCATTGTACAATGCGGAGATTTGCGGTTTCGTCGGCCAGCATGGCTGTGATGAGTAGTCCACATTCGACGAGGTCGACGTGACCCCACATTGGTGGAGCTGGGGGTGGTCGATTGGTGTGGCAGTAGACTGTTGGTTCAACGGTCATCGATGTGTTGTATGCTGGGGAGTTGACGGTAGGCAAGGTTGAATTGTTTGCGTCTGTCAAGGAAGCGTTCACAAGTACAGGACTTGCTAGATTTGTAGTCTCGCTGGAGATAGCGAATACTGCGGTAGTCAATGAAGCAAGAATATGGGCTAGACTTCTGAAAGGAGACATCTTGTTGGTATTTTGTGGTTGGTAGAACAGAACAGGCAGCGACCAATGTGACAATAACAGGTTTATAGCCTTGCGTGCCAAGGTATTGCATGCTTCTAGGCGACGGCTTGGGTTGATTCTGCACAAAATGTTCTAAATATGCTTATGTAGAGCGACAGCCGATTCGCGTCACACATGCTACCAACGCCTTGGAGAAAATGATCGGAGCAAGATGACCGTTCTTGAGCGCGCTCGAGCCCAACATCTACGAGATCGGGGGCAATGCTGACAAAGTTAGCAAATTGTCGCGTTCGTCAAAGGAATCAGAAATAGAAGGCTTCGGGAACACGGATGTACGAGTACTCTACTGATGTTTGCCAAGGCAGAAAATTTGCACCAATCTTCAAATGGACCGCTTCGCTCTGCTAGAGTAGATTCAAATGCAAGCAATGCAGAAAACCGCAATAACGAGACCACTTCCGCTCAACTATCCTCACCCAGTAACCTTGTGCCTGGCGCTTGTCCCATCAAATTTCTTTGCCTCTCAGCATATTCGCGTGCGATAATCGAGCAATGGACTTCCTGACAAAGCTTCCGCCTTCTCTGCAAGGGCAGCTTTGAGGCGAACTGCAATCCACTCGCCCTCTCGATGGCTTCAACCGGCACCTCAAAGTCTGCCAAGGGTTTGTTGTTTGCGATGGGGGCGTTGGGCAAGACAAAAGCTCCTAGACTGACGTTTCCTCCAGTCTTCCCATCCTCTGCAAATATAACCTTGTAGAAATGCGTCGGGACCGAAACATTAGGAGGATTGCCAATAACCTCGTATGAGACTTTCCATTTTCCATCTTCAGGATCTCTCTTGGGCAGGTAGAGCGGTCCAGTCACTATCCGTACACTGGGATAGTTGTTTGTGAGCCGTCGGCAGAAATCCTCGAAGTGAGCCCAGTAATCCCTGTTGAAGCCATCGCCCACTTGCGGACACATGTTGCTTAGTAGAAAGGTCTGATCTAACGCATCCTGGCTCCACTTGGCATCCGCAGCCGGCACTTGATGACCTCTGTCATAGCCCGAGCGACGGTAATCATCAAGTTTGGCGCGAAATATGTGAGGAATGGCCTCATCTTCAACAAAGTAGGAGTGCTTGCGGTCAGCGTTGTTCGCAGAGAGCGAAGCGGGTGTTATGTGCTCAGCCACCCAGGCGGGATTGCGAGTGCGGCGATCGAAGACGGAGGTGGTTGAAAGGGTAGGATGGAGGTCATTGACTGGGCCTGGGAAGCCATATTGAAAGAGGCCGTTGGGGTTGACGGGAGGAGTTATGTCCTTGAGTGGGCGGGGGTTAAAGGGAACTGGCGTTGAGGTAGAGGCGGGAGTTGGCGTATCTGAAGATACTGTGGGTGGAAGCTTGCGGTCTGGGCGCGATGAAAAGATGGCCGCTGTTGCTGCAGCGCCTGTGGCAGCTGAAATGCCGGCAATGATGGCCAGAGTGGTCTTGGACATTGTGTTTATCTGGTCAACATAGCCTCACACCTAGGTATCCGAAAACGAAATACGAAAGTGTCTACGAGACATTCAAATACAGTATACAATAATGTGGAAAATCATCAGATGCTTTGCGCGCGTGCGCGACTGGCGTGATAGGCTGACGTGCCTGCCTGCATGAGCCAATCGTTCGAGATTCTTGAGGACCTTGCTAGCGCAAATTTTTAGTCTTATATTCCGTCGAAGAATCATGGGATTCGAGATTTACTAGGGTCTTTCAATTCCGCAATCAATTATCAATTTTCATTGATTGTCACACTCGTTCAACCTAAATCAGCTCACCCTTCTCTTTCCTAGTGATACAGTTTGCATTCTCCTTTCTTTGTGTTTCAGGCTTCCCAAACGTTTGAATTTGCGCAGCTACAAAAATGGGTCTCGACAATGATACGAGAGGATGGATCATGACCTGCGTGAGCGGAATAGGTGAGGCATCTCAACAGAGGAAGCTAGGCCTATTGTCTAAAGTATGCAACCAGCTTGCGTGTTTGGTTCCAGCATAATATGTGTAGACTTGATGATACAACACATCCCTGGAAAGCAGAACTTTAAGATACAAGACAGCAATACCTTTCTTTCTTCCTCCTTGAGTCTGAGTTTCGGGGTGATGGTGAGGCGTTCTTGAAGCTAGTGATCTCTGTTGGGCTTTCATTGATGAAGCATTGCAGCTATTTTCCTCGCTATATAGCATGTTGCCCGAGGCTAAGAGCTACCTGACTGATGGCGGTCTTGCCCCTGATGCTGCTGCCTATGCTACTATTGGCTGCTTCGTGGGCGGCGTCATAGGAATACAGTTTGTTTCGCGCTTACTACACCAATTTATACCTTCCCATGTGGTGGACTGCGATCACTCTCACGACGAAGACGATGGCGACGGCGGATACCATCGTCACGAAGCGGATCACCATAAGCAAAACGGTCACGCAACGGAAGAAACACCATTGCTCCTTCCTCGAGGCGAATCTGACCTGAAGTCAGTGGTAGAACCAAGATCCAGATCCGTCGCGGCAGAAATGGGTCAGAGACATGATGCCCTGGATCCCGCAATACTCAGGCCATCTTTGCAGACGCGATTAACAACTCGGATGTCAACATTTGTATCAGGAGCAAAATCTCCATGCGATGAAGGTGGTCCCTGCTACGGCTACAGCGAACCATGTGGCCAAGAATGCTTCAAGGCGGTTAGCCGAAGTCCAACAAGAGCCCCCACGAGAACCCCTACCAGAGCATTTGGCCGTTTCTCAATCTCAGGCTCATCAGTCAAACCGTCTCTTCTCCGTACTGCAACCGCACCTCATATTCGCAATAAAGCAGGTCGGCGCACTGGCCTAGATGAAGAACTCGCTGAGACGCCCTCCCAACCGACCATGCCTCGAAGCCTCGAAGGATCTTCTAACGCAGTATTCAGGGGTCGAGAACGCCATCGTGGCCGAGCGCTCTCTCATCTCAATACTGAAATGAGTCACAATGATGGAGACAACGGCGTTGCAACTGAGGATGACGGTCATGCGTCCACATCTTCTGAGAGCGAGACCGCTAATGATCCCTCGCACCATCACCACGTTCCCACCAACGCTTTCCTCGCTATCGGACTACAGACGTCAATCGCCATTGCCCTTCACAAACTTCCGGAAGGATTTATTACTTATGCTACGAATCATGCCAACCCCAAGTTAGGGTTCACGGTCTTCATGGCTCTCTTTATTCACAACATTACTGAAGGCTTTGCCATGGCCCTCCCGCTATTCCTCGCAATCAATAGCCGATGGAAAGCGATATTCTGGAGCTCGCTATTGGGAGGTGTCAGTCAACCACTGGGCGCCGGGGTCGCAGCTCTGTGGTTTAAGATCGCTGGAAAAGGGGATGCCGCTCCCGGCGATGTAGTTTACGGGTGCATGTTTGCCATCACTTCTGGTATCATGGCCAGTGTCGCATTGCAGCTATTCTCGGAAAGCCTGAGTCTGACTCATAACCGAAACCTTTGCACTGCTTTTGCGTTCATCGGCATGGGTATATTGGGGATCAGCTTCGCCTTGACCGCTGGCTGAGCTAGAGGCGCAGGTTTTTAAGATGTCTTCTGTAGCCACATATCCGGGATCTTGGAGACTAGGAGTGGATGAGAGGATGTATTCAGGCTGTATGATCATTGGGCATGGCGTAGTACTTTTACGCTGTCGACGCCTTTTGGGGGCCCGGCGAGAATTGGAATTATAGATACCCTCAAGGAGTATATAACATCGGTCGTACATTTTTCCAAGTCTTTTGGCAGATGAATATTCATGCAGTTGGGGACAGAAAAGTCAACCATATTGTCCTGACGCCAAAGGCTAACGCCAAAAAGTCAAGCATTCCATGGCCTTGATATTCACTTGCGTCGGTGAATTTGGCAACCCTGCATTCGTAGTGACTGCCGCCTCTACATTCATCATGGAATCCAAATGACGCAGATTCCGAGTTGTGAATTTCCATCCTTCTCATGGCCTCTTGATCATCCCTGCGTCGAAGCAGCAGTCTTTACGTCGTCAGCCATTGAAGCCGGTGCCTGCAGCCACTGGCGTTCCACAAGAAAAAGTTGCGCAAGTAAATTTTCTCCGCTTTGAGTCAATTTGAATCCACATGTCCCTAGAGTATCCGTCCCTCATTTTCAGTTTCCAGGCATCAAGAACAATTATTGAGGCATTAATGAAATATTGATAGAGAGGGTGAGAGGGCGGATGAGTGGGACCTTTTTTAAGGTAATATAATACGTACTTTACTCTTTCAAGGGATCGGCAAAACCTGCGACATATTAATTAAAACCGCTATCAAACACTAGCCCCATTCCATATTCCCCTCTCTCTCCTCTGGGGACTCGACAAAGGCCTCCCAATCAACACCGACCTCCACCACCTTTTCTTCCCTGTCAAGTGTCAACCCTTAGAATTCTCCTATTATTACTCCATCAGGCCTACACGTACCTTATCATTTTTCAATTGGCTCCCTTGCTCTCACACACGGAGCAGACCATCTGCGCCAACATTAGCTCTGCCTTGTCTCCAACTCCATGTCCCTCCTTGATCAACAGAGGTCCTAGCACTTGACGGTTAAGCGTCCGACCGCCTATATCATCTCTGGGACGGAAAGTCGACACTTTGATCCGCTGATCATCAAGATTTCCGGAATTGGAGCACCAATTGCACCCCGTACATGCCTTGACCTTGTGCCTATTCTGAGCAGGCCGGCATCCCGGACCAAGATACCAGCAACCCTTTCATCTCAGTGCCCGCCATTCACATACCTGAGCCTCCCGTCACCATCACATTAGCTCCGTGTCACCAAAACTTCCCATGCCGACTCTCGGATTTCTCAAAAAGAAAAAGACGAAGGAGCATGAACCAGATTCTTCAACATCAGCTACTGAAAGCTCTCCTGTCACCCCTACTTCGGCTGGTGGTCATGAGAGCTCGCTCACCTCGGCTTCGGCAAACACTTTGAGCTCGACCAACAGCTCTAACAAAGGAGGGGAGACGATGCTTGCGACTCATACAACTTCACAGCTTACCTCGGCCCCGCGAAGTGGAGGGCAAGATCCACTGGTAGGCTGAGCTCACATAGAGCGCATTTGGCGTCCAAGTGGACTGATGTACCCTCTACAGAATGATGGCGCACTGCTGTCCCAAACCGAAACCCAAACCAATGGATCAAGCATGAGACCGGTCTCAACAACCTCAACAGCCCAACAGCCCCCCTCCACCAACAGTTCTCGCACCACTAAAGGAAAGTATTCTCTGACTGACTTTGCACTCAAGAGAACATTGGGAACAGGAAGCTTTGGAAGAGTGCATTTGGTGCAGTCGAATCATAACCAGCGCTTCTATGCTGTCAAGGTCCTTAAAAAGGCGCAAGTCGTGAAGATGAAGCAAGTGGAACATACCAACGATGAGCGGAGGATGCTGCAGAAGGTGAAGCATGCCTTCTTGGTGACATTGTGGGGAACCTTCCAAGATTCCAAGAACCTCTACATGGTCATGGACTTTGTGGAAGGAGGGGAGCTATTCAGTCTTTTGCGCAAGTCGCAGGTCAGTGAGCTTGATTATTTCGATTATTATCATCAGTCCTATACACTTATAGAGTACCTTTGCTCACGCCAAGAAAAGCGTTTCCCAAATCCAGTGGCCAAATTCTATGCGGCCGAAGTCACTCTTGCCCTTGACTACCTCCATGCCCAAGGTATCATATACCGAGACCTCAAGCCCGAGAACCTGTTACTTGATAGGCATGGTCACCTAAAGATCACAGATTTTGGATTTGCCAAAGAGGTACCAGACATTACATGGACACTTTGCGGCACTCCTGACTACCTTGCACCTGAGGTAGTAGCTTCTAAAGGGTACAACAAGTCGGTTGATTGGTAGGGTCATTCACCCAATGATGCGAACGAATGTCTCTGACGCGTTTCTAGGTGGTCCCTCGGAATATTGATCTTCGAAATGCTTTGCGGATTTACACCATTCTGGGACGGAGGTTCGCCAATGAAGATTTACGAGAACATCCTGAGAGGGAAGGTGAAGTATCCTCCGTACATTCACCCAGATGCACAAGACCTTCTCCAGCGACTCATTACGCCTGACCTTACCAAGCGGCTTGGAAACCTGCACGGCGGTTCGAAGGACGTTATGAACCACGCTTGGTTTGCCGAGGTGACATGGGACAGGCTAGCGAAAAAAGACATCGACGCTCCCTATGTACCCCCGGTCCAAGGTGGAGTGGGTGATTCGAGTCAATTTGACAAGTATCCAGAAGAGACGGAGAAATATGGAGAAAAAGCCCCCGATCCGTAGGTCACACGAAGTGCAGAAACTCACAATTACTAATATTGCTACAGACACGGTTACCTCTTTAGGGACTTTTGAAGCTTCGAGGAGGTGATGGAGCTACCATGCCGTCATCTATGCACTCGATCTGTGAGTCTGCAAGGGAGGGAGATGGTGACGGGACCACGACGAATCTATGAAAGTCGGATGACATTGACCCACTACACGACCTTTTGACTCCTTGACTTACCAGCAATCGAAACTTCTTTCTACCAACTGTATTGCTGGAATATCTGTTTTCCTTGCACTTTTGAATACCCGAACGGCTTGGCTTATTATCATTATGAGTTCAAATCCTACCTGAGATATGTAGCAATGCTTCAATAGGTTTGATCAATCCCAGCAATGGCCAAAAGTTATGCAATCTAGCTAGCAGAGCTTACTGGCCATTTACTGTCAGGAGAGAAAATCACCATTTTACCTGAGCTCACTGTGCAGCATGATGATCATCGATGACCTAATAACTACCTTGCTTACGTTCTTTGCGTGGTCCTACTCATAAGCACGATCAGCGACAGCTTCCAAATTGTCAAGTCAATAGGATATCTTAGTGCCACAAGGGTATCTACGCTCATTGCCGAATTTCACTCCACAACCTATCAACAACCTGAAAAACAGCCGTGACCAGCTTCATAGTCGCTTTATCAATGCCCCCCTCTCCAGCCCGCTGCTGCATCTTGTCAGGATGCCAACGCACCCTCTCCTTCTTGAGCACATGCCCCAAATCCACCCCTCCAATATCTGCGGCACTTTTGAAAAAATTCTCAATCTCCCCTGCCCTTACGTCTTTAATCTTTCCGCTCTCGACCGGCCAAGGGATCTTGTCTTTCTTTAGCTCCCAACCCGCAAGATATCTCTCCCAAACAATCTTCCATCCCTGCCTCTTCCTCCTCTCTTCCCCTCTCCTGAGCGCCGCTTCAACGCCAGCCTGCCATCTCCTCGCCTCCTCCTCCTTCGCCTTCTGCCTCATCTGCGCCTCTATCTTACGCCGTTTTTCTTCAAGCACATGGCCGTGGCTCTTCTCCCACATCTTCCTTCGCACGTAAGCTACATACTGCTCATCGTCCATCTTCTCCAATTTCGGATTCGCGGGATCGTTCGGTGTGTCATCGTGGGAGGTAGAAGCAGGGTAGTAGGGTGAATAGGTGTGGATGGGTTGCCCGTAGACTCCCTCCCAGAAGTCAGCGCCTTCGTCGTCGGCGAGGGCGTCGAACAGGGATTGCCGGAATGCGATGTCGGGGTTTACGTAGAAGGATTCTTCGTCCCAGTTGTTGGGGGGTTCGTTGTGGTCATCTGGTGGGGTGTGGGGTCGTCGTTTGGAGCGGTGGTGGTGGCGGTGATGATGGCGGCGGGCGTGTCGCGGGTTTTGAGGTGTGGATGATGTTGGAGAGGGGGACCTTCGTTTTTGAGGGGGCTCGGAGGGAGAGGGGGATGGGGATCGTGGTCGTTTGAAGCGGAAGGGTTTGGTGGGGTTGGAGGGGTATTGGGTGGGGTTAGTGGAAGGGTCGTCTGGCGCTGAAGCCATTGCGAGGAGTTAAGAGTGGTGTGAGCGTTGTCAGTCGTATGATGTTGGATATGTAAACGTGATCGAGTGTTATGGGTGAAGTCTCTTGAGTCATGAATGAAGCCGCCTCGGTTGCACTTGCCGAATTGGGAATCTTGCATCTGGACCTAATATCATTTTCTTGCGCTCATTTAATTTGCATCACATTTTCCAGCATCATGTCTAAATTATCTTATGGCCTCAATGTAACCAAGAAGCCTCCCCTAGGTCAGAGACCACCACCAGCAAAGCGGAAGACAATCTTCGACGACGACTCTGGTCCTGAAGATGGCCCAGACGAAGCAGGCAGCGCCAGACCAATTTCCACCCTAGGCGGCCTGCAACCCTCCTCGAGTGTCAAAAGTGCCAATTCAGCTCCTGCAGCTCCTCCCTCGCGCCCTTCCAAACCGCCAAAGATGTCCCAATATGGCGACCTCTCTACAAACCATTCGACCAACAAGCATTCAAAAACTGCTCAAGAACTTGACCCCAACATCTACGACTACGATGCCGTTTACGATTCCTTACACGCTAAACCAAATTCTTCTGATTCTACTGCCGATTTGGAGAAGAAACCTAAATACATGAGTAATCTCCTCGCAGCGGCCGAAGTCCGAAAGCGTGACCAATTACGCGCGAAAGAGAAGATGCTAGCAAAAGAACGGGAACTGGAGGGGGACGAGTTTGCGGATAAGGAGAAGTTTGTGACCGGCGCTTATAAAAGGCAGCAGGAGGAGATGAAGAGGTTGGAAGAAGAGGAAGTACAAAAGGAGAAGGAGGCCGAGGAGAGAAAGAGGAGAGAGGGTGGGGGGATGAAGGCACTCTATAAAAACCTATTGGAAAGGGACGAAGCCAAGCATAAAGAGGTCATGAAGGCTGTAGAGGAAGGGAGAGGTAAGGGAGAACAGATGGATGGGCAGAAAGAAGGAAAGAAGGATAAGAGCGAGGCGGAGCTTGCGAAGGAGAAGGGTGCTCTCATCAATGAGGATGGACAGGTCGTTGATAAGAGACAGCTTCTCAGCGCTGGGCTGAATGCTGCTTCTAAGCCTAAGCCGAAAGCGCCGCCAGATCCTAGGTCTAGAGGAAGTGGGCCTAGAGGGGGGCGTGGTGGCAAGGAATCAGCACGGGAGCGGGAAACGCGCAACTTTGAAGATCAATTGCTTGGTAAACATGGCGCTGATGACAGTAGCGATGATGAGGCAGATCGAGCATCTAAAAGCCGGAAGCTAGAGGATGAGCTTCTGGGGTTTGGTTGACCGTGAGGTAAAAACATTACTCTGCAACTCTGCGCATACCTTGCTTGAGCTTTACCCTTCCCATCCAGTTTTGATCTCGTACGATTTGATACGCTTTAACTGTCTCCAAGTTCCCAGAGAAGCTGTCAAGAGCGGGCCAGGACGGCGTGTACGTTCTCTCTCCATAACGTATGCGTATCAATATTCGTGCCCAAGATTCACGCGGTCGCCACAGTGCGCCGCGCGGCTGAGTCTGTCACACTTTCTCTTTAGCTAAGGATGTCTGTCATTGTCCGAAGGCTTGGTTGCTTTGCTGAAATATGGTTCCGTGTCTCTGCCCTTTTTTTCGTAGGTTGAGTGGTGGTTTCGTGATTGATGGCTCCTGAAGCGAGGCACACGAGAGGTTTCGAAATGTTCTTGGGACCCCTGGATTCCAGGCTGTGTATGTCTTGTTCTAGCCTAGGTAGAGCAAAAGGCTGAAAGCTCGCTGTGTATGCAGTCAAAAAGCTCAAAATCAATGCTACGTATCAATCGAAGCGGATCGTTTTGATATCAGCACACCACCGACTTGCGTTTATCATTGCTTAAATCTGCAAAATGTAGCGCATAATTTGACCGTTCGATTGCTATTAAAGCAATTGCTCACTAGATAGATCACTGCCGGCCCATTTGTGTCGCAGTATCCCGTCTTCATCTAATGTATCCTTGCACCAGTCGCGCCTTTCACCCAAGCAAAATCTGCCATCGTCCAGAAAGCTCTATCCCACAAACCCGTGTCACTCTCGACCAACTCCCATCATTCATCGACTTCCCCTCAGCGCCAAGCCTTCCACCGATACCCTCGCCATTCGTTCAAATCATGTTCGAGGTCGGCCTAGCTTCACATTTCTGGTATGCATGCTACGTGCCGACACTGCCGTCTTCCGCGAGTCCTAGTAGTGGAAATACCTGACCATCCCCGAGCCAGAGAAAAAGCGTTCGCAATTCCGTGCCCTAGTGTTGTAGTCCCGCAAAAATATAAGACAATGGTTGGGTTTTTTTGAGCACTTCCTACCTCCATTCCATGCGGCTCATGGAATTTTTGCCGAGTCTCTGCTGCCAGTATCGCGAACGAATGTGGATTGGTATTCTCCACAGGCGTCATCATCGACCAAAATGCCCTCGCCCTTTCATCGTAAGATACCATCCCAGTCTGATTTCCTCTATCCTTCGCACTCCTTCGATCCCTTGTTTTCGTCTCGACCATTTTCTCCATTGAGATCTTATCATCTTGGCTTGGGTCTTCCTCCCGTCGTTCTCGACCCCCGTCATTTCCGCAATCTGGATTAATGAAATGACCTCTCCCCACTCAAAACTTCCAGCATATCCGCGAAGGCCCACGGTCGCGTTTCTGGGCTATTGCGTCGGGGCTTCGGGGGATGGACATGTCGTGAATAGCTGTCTAGCGCGTCGCTGTCTGCGGTTCAGAGAAGCTTGGATGAAAGTGGTTGGGGGGGCTATCGATGGGAGATATTACCGGGCTTGTATTTCGGTTTTCTTTACTCTACTTATTGTCGGGGCAATCTCTTTGCGCATTTTGTTGTTTGTGGTGGGATCGATGCCAGGACGGCATTCCGTGTGATGCTGGGGATTCGAATGCAGCTTGGCCTCCTGGCGCGGTTTGTTGTTTTGCTATCTCGGTGGTATGTATGGGTTGGGGCATGTTAGATTCATGGATGGACTGGGCTTACGGGAAAGGAGCAATGCTACCTTTCCCCTCCTGTATACAAAAAGGCTGGAGGGAGAACGTCCTTTTTTTTTTTTTTAGTGATTAGTCTTCCAGAACAGAAGAGAGCGTCTGCTCTGTCTTGTCCTCCGAGATTGAGAGAACAGAATGGTATGATTATCTCAATGGAAATCGACGGACGATGCACCAAAGCCAGCGGCAAGAGCGGTGATGGGGGACAAGGGGTCTTTCGAGAGCTGCGTGCGACCGGGAATGAATAGATATCCAAGCTGTCTCTCCAAAAAAGAATGCATCGTGGTTTCCCGATGATACACATTTCCTGTCTAGGGAAAACGTGGTGGTAGAAGAACAGCATTCATTCAATTCGCGTTGATACTGAACCCTTGTTACGGAATCTACCTCACTGTCTCCCCCCCCTGGCTCAACAGACCTACTTCTTACCCCGCCCTTGCGCATCCCCATTCGTAGCGATATCATATCCTCCAGCCAGCGCTACTCTGTCTTCCATCGCGGCGCCCCGATAGAAGGATACATCGACTCTCTCTCATCTTTCGTCTATGTTGCTATCTTGGATTCTTCAGACACTTCGTTGCCCGTGCGCAGTACCCGTTGTCTTCTAGAGTTTCTTGGCTATCGGGTTTTGGGTCGTGATTTGCGATCAAGGGTTCCTGGCTAGCGGCTGTGGGAGTCGATTAGAAGAGGGCGGGGGTTGAGTTCTTTTGATGAGGGCTTGGGGACTGTGATTAAGGGATGTGTAGCGTCTTGTTTTTATTTTTTGGGGAGGAGGGTGGGAGGTGCTATGGGGAGGCTAGGTGGGTCATGCTGGATTTTTTGATGTTCCTTGACTTCCAGTGCTGTTTGATACTTGGAGTCAATTCCTGGAGCCGATACCCCTTTTCCGACCGTTAAGGATGTCTTGCTTATATCCAGAAATTGAGTGATAGTAAGATGATTAGTGGCGAATGCAGAAAAGACGTAATGCTGGTGATGAAAAGGATTTGAATACCAACTGATCCCACCACGAGTAACCAACGAAGATAACATTATAAGTGACGGTCCACATTCAGCAGCCAAGTCATATGATAGAGCCAATCCATTTGCTGGAAACATTTGTACTTGGAAGAACTCTTTTCAGCCACCCTAGCGCTCACCACTCCTCTCTCCACTCCATTCATCCGGCGCATCTTGAGAGACACCCCCCATACAACAAGAAGCCATCCCAGCATACCCTTTTAGAAACATATGCGAGAGGAGCGACCGCGTAGGTTCTTCCAAAGCGCTTCAGTATGAAAGGTTTTTCAAGAAATTAGATTGACAGAGATCAAGTTCCCCCGGGATGAATATCCCCGGGCGCATTGAGCACAAGTCGAGAATCATGCAACACAAGCGATGATGACCACATCTCACACGGAATCTTGTTTTGCAAATGATTCACCCACGGCTGTTCGTCCAGAGGCAGATTCCCTCATATAAGACTCAGCGAACATGCGGTCAGTGCAAGACAGGAATTTGAATACAATATTGATCCCTGGCCCCCAATACTTTACCATTTCCAGGGCGCGTTCGAAAATCAGTGACATTTTTTTTTCTCCATAGGCCATGTTCAAGATGCTCGCCTTTCAATAAATGCGCTTCAGGTATATGTTGTAGGGCAAACGGAGTCTATCCGAGAGATTGATGCCTTCAGTTTGATAGGATGACTCATGTGGGCAGATGCCTCCATTGGGGGAAGAGAGGATACATTGTCTGACTCATTCGCTCTTCTTCGGAAGGCAATCCAGACCGAAGGCAGCAGCATTCAGTACCCTGGTTGATGCCAATGATAACACGATTGAGTCATCTCCGTGTCATCTTTTTATGGGCACCCCTCGCACGGACTCACTCGGGCATCGGGACAACGTCTGTCCGGCCCGAAAAAACCCCTGGACCTCATTTATTTATTTATTTATTTACAAAAACCCGCACAGTTCCCACCACTTGCTCGCAAATAACAAAATCACATTCCTATACATCCAGTATACAAATTGAAAACACCTTCAGCTCCACCTCCAACATGCCCTTCACCCTCACCCTCCCCGACGAATACGGGTAACCCCTCCCCTTCCCCACCAACCCTCTCAACCCCCACTCCCCCGTCTCCCCTCATCTCCAACCCACCACTAACTCAATCCCCCCATCGCCCCCACAGCTACGTCCTCGCCACCGCGACCCTCACCACCGTCGTCGCCTGGTACCACACCATCAGCGTCGGCTCCTACCGAAAGGCGGCTCAAATCGCCTACCCAAACGCCTACGCCACCGCCGCCGAAGCCAAAGAGAATAAAGAGCGCTACCTCTTCAACTGCGCCCAGCGCGCGCATGGCAATTTCTTGGAGCATCAGCCGCAGATGTTGGTGGGGTTGTTGGTTGGGGGGTTGAAATGTATGTGACCATCTATCCGGGAGACTTGGGGTTTCTTTTTTTCTTCTTTTTTTTCTTTTTGGAAGAGTGGGGTTGCTGATATGTTGTGTTGTGTTGTTAGATCCTGTGATCAGCGCCTGTGTTGGGACGGCGTGGTGTGCTTTTAGGGTTGCGTATGCCGTGGGATATACGAGGAGGGACCGGGATGATGGGAGTGGGAGGAGGGCGGGGTTGGTATATTTTTTCCTGGAGATGGTGCTGATGGGAATGGGGGGGTTGAGTAGTTATCAGATGATTATGGGTTAGGTGGGAGGCGGTCGGGAGGGGGGGTGTGAAGTTGCTGGAAGATGGATATATAGAGGCGAGGGAGGGGGAAGAGGGATGTATATTAGGTCTTTAGATGTGGTTAGGGCGACGTCGATGCTCTGTGGCTATATAGGTGTTATAGATTTCTTCTCCAAACGCCAATAATCTGGTTCTCGTGCCTTGGTTTCGCAGAGTTGTGGACCTGTGCTCACACTTAGGAAAAGGGTGACCTCATGTGGACTTTCATCAACGTCAGCGACAAGCCTGAGGGGAAGACGGATATCCGTACTTCAGGATCGTCCACAATTGATTAATACCGCCTGGCCAGCTGTTTGATATTGTTATGCTGGCACGTTAGAGAGCATTGTCCGGACACGCTAAATATTTCAATCAGTGTCAACCCGTCATTCTCTTCGTAGCTGTGACTCACTTTGATCCAGTCGTTGTGACCTCTAGCCAGAGCGAATGCTTGTTCGGCCAAGTTTCTTTTGTTCAACTGCTGATGGCGAATGCTCTACATCCATGTCAGCTCTTTCATGGTCAATGTAGGATAAATGATGTTAGTACGGACGAACCTCCTCTAGCGTATTGTTCACAATGTAGCGGACAGTCGTGACTTCTTTCTCCTGCCCAATCCTGTGCACGCGATCGAGAGCCTGATCCTCGACTATGGGGTTCCATTGTGGTTCCATGAGGAAGACATGGTTTGCAGCTGTCAGATTGAGCCTTGAATGGTTAGTGTTAATTGGATGTTCCTGAAGGTTCAAATGCTTCACGTACCCAGTGGACCCGCAGCGCAGCGAAGTAAGGATAGTGAGGATACAAGGGTCCTCGATGAAACTCTCAAGTTCCAATTGTCTCTGTTTGGCAGGCATTGTACCATCCACACGCGTGTAGGGTATTTGAACCTGTTTCAAAGCAAGTTCAGCCAGGTCCAAGGTCGTAGTCCAGAAAGAGAAAACGATACTGTCAGACTCGTGAGAAAAAGTAGTGAATCTATCCTCTAGAGCAATTACCTCTTGTCTGTCTCTGGCAATGCCATGAGGTCTTCCTGAAGTGCCCTCAACTTCACTGGCAGCCCGGAGTCGACTTCGGATATCGAAGGGTCAGATGAGCCGGACGAGTCCACGGCAAACACCTCACACGAACTCTGATGCTTGCATTTGCCATCGCTGGGACATCTTACCATCTCGGAAAGGTCGAAGCAGGAAGCGCAAATGAGCTCACCACACGTAGCTATTCGTGTCTTGGATGACCCCAAGCTATCCGTGCCCTTCACTGCAGGTTCATTGTTTTCATCCCCTGCCGAAAGGTCTCTGTCGCATTTACAGCATACAGCGACCCCAGCAGATGCCATTCCGTCGAAAATGTCTTGCATTAGGGCATTCTGCGTCACTTTAAGACCTCTGTCGCCCCGATAATGCTTACCAAGATTGCAAATCTGTCTAAGTGAGTTGATTTTGGTCAGTATAGTGGAGTACGTCCCTGAGCTCATCTGCCCGGCTTGTTGCTGCTCAAGAAACCCTGTCACATGGTCGTTGACGGTTTTGTAATACTCAGCCTCCTCAGCATCGAAGTTCAGCTTATGGATGCTGTCTGTTCGATTGGGGAGGTTTAGTGCTCGTTTGGATCGCCGAAGACACAATGTTGCAAGCATGCTCCTCACATCCGAGGTGGCTATCGTCGACCTCAGCCTCGCCTTGAGAGACGTTATGTCTTGATCGGGGTATACTCTGAGGAACTTCAGTAAGCTAGCGAGGTCATCCCACTTGTTCTGTATAGGGGTGCCAGTGACAGTCCAGTACGCATGCGCTCGAAGAGCGCAGACAGCTTTAGCCCTCAGACTGGTACCTGCGCGGATCTCGTGGGCTAGGGGGATTTTGTCAGCGTATGTGTCTGGTATACGACAAAAAGCACTTGCCTTCATCTAGGACAATACGTCGCCAAGTGATAGAAAATAGGTTTCTTGGCCTCTTTTCTAGGCTCTTCCATTCGGTAGCAACCACATTGTAGGTAGTAATCACCACGTCGTACGCAAGCATTAAATTGATTTCATCCGAGCGATTTGGCCCGTGGTATAGCAAACAGCGAAGAGTTCCTGGATGTAGATGTTGCCTGAGCTGGGCCTCCCAAGTCCGAAGCAGGGAAGGCGGCACGACTACGAGTGTTGGTACTCGTCTTGAGGCTTCATTGGCGGATTGTTGCCAATCGGTTGCCAACAGGCTGATAATGCTCAAAGATTTGCCAAGACCCATGGAATCTGCAAGGATACCTCCCCGGACTTCCCAAGGAAGAAAGGTGCAGACTTCGCCCGTTTGCGTGTTCTTATAACTTGAATAGAATTAGCTCACTATTCCAAAAGTAAGATCTTAGATAGAACCCACTTCATAGTGCCCTCAATTTCATCAAAATTGGTTCTCCATTGGCCTTCTTGCCCGTTACTAACCCGGTAATCATGTTCTCTCATTAGCATGAATGATAGCGCTTGCTTCTGATGACTAGTCACGGTCAGTCAGGCCTTTTAAGGAAGATCAAATTGGAAGCTGGACACCAGAACTTCCGAAAATGTACCTGTACAGCAAGGTCTTCACTGCAGCCGGAGCTTCGGTTTCGTGGAGAATATTCTCATTCTCCAAAGCAGCGGATGGATCAGCGGTTTGTGCAATAGTCTCAGTCGCAAATGTTGAGCGAATTTGTGGGAGCTGAAAAGTCGTAATCGGATTTTTGTCCCTACCTGTAAGGCTTTGGGGATTACGATACGGAACATCGCGATCGCAGTGCAAGGGTAATTGTAGAAACTCGGAGCTGCCAGAGAGGAAGTTGCCAACTGCTTCAAAAATGTCCATGGATCCGTACAGGATTACCGACAAAGTCGCATGTTCAGCTGCCGGTTGCTTTCGTTGTTTGCTCTTAGGGTTCGGGCGACTGCGAACGCCACACTGGGGAGGCAAGACAATCAAGTAGGCCTGGGCTTGAACGGTGTTTCCTTCCCGCAGGACTCGTATCAATTTGGAGTAGTACGGACTGATTCTACCGACGACAGCTCCATGCGGTGTCTGAAGCGTTCCAGGCTCCTTGCCGAAACATATGGGTAAGATTTGGGTATCGAGCTCCAGGTCGTTCCATTCTAATTGTTCAATGGGAATGGTATCAAGCTGGAAACGTATCAAGGAACCACTTGTGACATGCCACAGGAGGTATGGACCTACCATGCCGAAGCAAACCTGTTGCTCGAACATCTCCTTTGGGCCAGCATGTTCGTTGCTTGGGGAGACTTGAAAATGCCCCGTAATATTTGATTCAGCACAGGCCGCGAAATTGATCGGCCAATCTTCTGTCGATTCGGTCAATAGCGTGGACGAAGTGACACTATAATCATTATTCAGGACTTGATGAGCATCACTTGTCGAATAGAATGGTGCTTTGTTTGCCTCAACCATGTTCAGCCTTGGCGCTTCTTGACCTTCAATACTGTAACCGTAGCCTCCTTCCCATTCTGTGTTCCTATCATCAACACCGCTTCGGTAAGTGCTCTGCGGGAAAGAGCAATCAGAGAGGTCACTCAAACGCAATCGTTTGCGTGCCCTTTCGCTGTTATTGTCCCAGCTCTCCATGTTGACCACTCTTCCCAATAAGAGGATGTATTCGAATTTAGAATTTGTAACATCGAGTTTTTGGATGATGTTTTAATTATAAAAGAAACAGAGATATCAGGGTCAATATAAAAGAGGATTTACTTTGGCCGAAATGCAAACCTGTGTTTGGCTGCCATAGTGCCAGAGCCTCGGCTTTAGTTTTGACTCTTGCGATTGGTCACGGCGGTGACCGCAGCGCGCAGCCCCGCAAGGACTTAATGCAAGCGCAGCGCCTTGTTACAGTGGCTGACTGACCGTGACAAGGAGCTTGATTCACAGCCCCAAGGGTTTTGCAAGGCATACTCTGAACAATTGGACGTTCTTACTGACAGACATCGTTGAGCACCTCTTAAGACCTTGTCGTGCCCAAAAAATTGAAGCAATACTGGTACACTGGATATTCTCTCAATTTTTCGGTTGTCACACCCGACCTATTCTAACTCAACGGTTCGTCAGGCTTCGAGCCCGCTAGCTAGCTTCATCCAGCGAATCTGGAATGGCTTCAGTACCAGGTGCGACGCCCCCTGTGTCATTCGAAAACGCCTTTGAAAGGCTCCGGGAGGTAGTGAGTAAAGATGATGCGCGCGCATTCAACTCTACAAGAATGGAAGATGTCTGGACGACGGCAAAGGCCATTGAGCGCCACCTTGAGTCACGAAGATCCCTTCGAGGCTTCCATCGTATACAGCCATTTCTGGCTGGCATTGAGCAATACTCGAAGGTGGTGGAGGTCCTGTGTAATGGAACACCTTACTTGCCATATCTTTGGGTAAACATACTCTGCTGGACCCGCCTGCCCCGCTGACTGCGAAGCCAGGCACCCATTAAGCTTCTACTGCAGGTCAGTGCTGCCAGTATTCATCCAATCGCTCTAAAACTGTCACAGGTTGCTCAAGGACACATCAAAGCTCTGGAAAAGCTGATCGATGCCTATGCTATGATTGGAGAGGCAATACCCCGCTTTGATAGACTCTCAGCCGCATTCAAAGATGACAAGGAGTTCTCGCACGTAATGAGCCATTTTTACGAAGACATTTTGGAGTTTCACCGCCGAGCATACATGTTATTTCGACGCCGTGGTAGGTCCAGCTTCCTTCCCAACAGCAGTGATACACTACTGAACTTGTTATGTCAACACAGCCTGGAAGATTTTATTCGAGTCACTGTGGAAAACCTTTCATTTGCGTTTCCAAGGAATACTGGAGAGCCTCAGAAAACATCGAGACCTGATAGACGCAGAAGCCAATGCGATTGGTCTCGCTGAAGCGAAGGCTTGGAGGGGTAGGCAGCTAGATTACATCAGACGGTGGCGAGCGGATCGTGCTTATGATATAGAAACAATGGAACGAGAAAGGCTGGCTTCTCAGACAAGAGCCGCAATGATATGGCTTGGTGCCAACGAAGGCCAAGAAAATTTTTACGCAAAACTTTCCAGAGCATGCGACGATTCAGACAATCACTGGATCCTCAAGGAGCCTACTGTTGTGTCCTGGCTAAGCCAGGATACTCGCGACCATTCGGTAATCTGGCTCAATGGTAAGCCTGGGGCGGGTGAGTCATGGCATTCTCACTACAGCTTTCTTGTCAAGCTATATCTTGGGGATAGATACTCATATACTCTGGTATCACAATTTCGTGCTGCACCCTGCTTACAAATAATGAGTAAAACTAGGCAAAAGTTTTATCTGTTCTAAGCTCGTTGAACACATCCAGGATCATCCAGATTTAGCGGTTATATACTATTTCTATAACCATCAACAAGCTTCGCAGACGCAAGCGTCTGAGGTTCTCCGCAGCTTTGCGACTCAGCTACTGGCTCATGATAACACTCTTGCACCATGCATACTCGAAGAATTTGCCAACAATGGGCAGAAGCCCACAAAGCGAAATCTAGGGAAAGTAATGGAGAGATTGATTGCGACACTACCGTCGTTACGCATAGTGGTCGACGGAATCGACGAATGTCGCCAGGACGATCAAGACGAAGTCATCGAAGACCTTCTGAAAATCAAGGGACCCGTGGTAGGAGCGTGTAAACTCCTTCTTTCAAGTAGGAAGCATCCTTCCATATCCAGATGGTTGCATTCAAAGCCAGCTATCCGGCTGGACGACAACACTGATAATGTCAACTCGGCTATTTCTTCTTTTATCCGCCCCAGGCTTCAGTCTCTCCGTGATCGTTTCGGTCCCGCCGTTGTTGATGGTTTGGGAGCTCTATTGCTAGCGAAGGCGAATGGTTGCTTTTCCCTTCCCATTCAGTATGCTTTATTGATTCATTTTAGGAATGTTCCTTTGGATAAAATTGGTGATGTTCACGTTGGCAGATCTGCATTTCGAGTCAGATGTACGCGAAGCCATAGATACTCTTCCAGAAGACCTAGAGGCTGTGTACATGCGCCCTCTGTACAACTCTTCTCACTTCGTACTGATTTCAGTTCAAGGTACGACAGAATATTCTTGCGCCTTTGTGGCAACGGCCAAACCCCCAATCAACGTATAGCCATACGGATATTCCAATGGATGATAGTCGCACGCCGTCCATTGAAGAGATCTGAACTAGAGAGCGGAATCATTCTATACGGACAAGTATCAAGAATTACGACATCGAATAGACCTCGAGGTGACGTACTGAGTCTATGTTACCCCATACTGGACGTGGAAGATGACCCTGGGAGTCCGGTCCGATTCACCCATTTTACCGCGCAAGAGTCAGTGCTTAGAAGATGCTTTGGTATTTAAAATTCTAAATATTCCTCAGGTATCTACGAAAAACCGACAAGTACTCTTCACTGCAGCCCGCAAAAGCCCAGCTCACCGTATCGTTATCATGCATCCTCTATCTGCAATCTAGCCTCGATTTCGTCGATCCTCGAATAGCGGAAGAGGATAAACGGTCAAATGTTGTTCTCTTTTTCCACGAATTACATCTCTATGCAGTCGACCACTGGACTGATCATCTGTTGGCGCTGTCAGAATTGATAGGCTCGCAACATGTTGATTGTGAATTGTATCCATTGTGCAGAGGTCTTGAACGACTGACTGAGATGCACAACGAGATAGCGACTTTGAATAGCTGGAATCTCCGAGATGAACATTATCCGTCATCATCATGGGGAGGAGACATCTGGCATTCTCTGCATATCTCGACTACTGCTAAAAACTTACTTAATGCGTCGTTGACTTGTCGGAATGATGCCTTTGTAAACGACAGCCAGACCGCAAAATCTCGCAGTAAGTTTCTAATGCCACGATGTCTAATTCCGCTAGATGCTGAGCAAGTAAACAGTGGACCCTGAACCCTATCTAGCTTCGACGCTGTTCTCCATGATTCGAACCCGCTATGTAAATATAGTAGAAGAGATTCTGGACAGGGAGCTAGTCGCGGGTATCACAGAGGCAATCTTGGACGACTTCAAGGCAAAGCATCGTTCTGGTGCCTTCTTCTGCCGTCATCGCAGATGTCCAAGAGCTGCACAAGGATACAACACCCCAGAACTTCGCCAGATGCACGAAGAAAGCCATGTACCGAAGTTTCAATGTACAGAAGTGGTATGCGGCTTCTTCGGCAGGCCATTCAATACTCAGGCTGCTTTCAAGAAGCATACCATTCAATACCATGATGAAGAGAGAATCGCTTCAATCCCAGATTCTCTGGCAAATGTGCAGCGTCGCTCGCACAAAGACAGATCTCTGTTCACTATCACTAAGTCAAAAGAAAGGAGGGAAAATGAAGAATCTGGTTCGCCCGGGGCTCCATCAGGGGGCACTTTTGTTGGAAATGACAACGATGAGTTATCAGGGGCTAATGCGAATGGAGTGCGAGACAAGCCGACAGAACCTAAGATGGACTGGTATCTTGGTTCTGCTTTTAGAGACGGATTTAGTCCTGAAGAACATTATCCTCCGCCGTTCCTTCCTGGAAGTCCCGAAAACTTTGCGCGACTAAGGGATTTCGACGTTGGTTTGGATGGAACCGGTGGCTCGACATTTGAGGGAGAAGTGCTACCGCCGCAAATACCAATACCACCGCTAAAAGATAGGTTCACGGACTTACTCCAAAAGGCCAATGCCGAGCATTCGACTACAAGAGCAACTCCGCCAGCCGTAGATGCTTCTGAACAACCATCACCGTTCACAGCAAGCTCGCCTTATGCAGCAGATAGTGCGGATAGATTGAATGACGCTTTGACGCTAGATCACCGACACGACCTACGCAGGTGGAAGCTAACATCATAGCCTCAAGAATGGGCTGATTGATATTCATCACTGCCCATATGATCGCTACCGAGGATCCGGTACGTCTAAAGTAGTGACGAAGACATAGAGAGTGAATACCCAAAATAAGTAGACACTTGATGAAGTAATGAGAAAGCTCGATAAATCTAAGGAAATCAGATCTGCAAAAAAAAATTTGGACAAGCATCAAGCGCTTAAACTATCCGGGACATTCACGGTCAGCAAACTCATATGGAGCAAATCCAGAGACCAATCAAGAGAGAAAGGGGGCAACCTCGAGTACGCAAAAATCCTCCGAGAGACCTCACCAAATCCATGATAAGTCCCCTTCATGCTGCAGCTACTCCCCATCCCACTACTCTGTTTTCCAGAATCGCACGAGACAGGAAACCAACAGCGGTCGACGTCCATACATTACTGCTATCTTCGACCACTCTTCAGCAAAGTTCCTCATCGGTACCGGACACTCCTCTGACTTGATCTGAAGCGCGCATCTATAGGGCTTGCCAAAAGGCAATTACCGCTCTTTTTCGTGGAATCATGACGTCTCACTGCATGCTACCTGCGGTTCCACTGCTACTAGTGTCCGCCAATGAGACGAATCGGGCCTCTCCTTGGAAGTTGATGAGCCCCGTGGAGAGTACTAGTAATAAGTATTCGCGATATTGTGTCTATGGTGAAGTTGAGGTACGCGGAAGTGGCACCGCTTGCGCCGTTGGAGTCATTCGTCTCTAGCGCTCAAGCAATATTTTCTATGTCGTTTGGCAAGTGCTGATATCTTGAATGTAGATTTTAGATCACGAGTCTCAGAAGGAAGTGGGGTCTTATTTAATTGGCGAAAGGGTCAATTCTGTCTCTGGGTTTCGACGCGCTGTCTTTCGAGTTTGCTGGGAAATCCAATTCACAGCATCTTAAAGGCATGGATAGAACTCAAGCGCGTGTACATAGGAACTCTTCGAGTTTCGGCCAATCATTTGTCAAGCTGACCTTTGGGCTTACCTTCCCTTGTTGAACAGTCTTTTGTATCTACACTGCCTATTGAAGCTGCTCTGTCAAACTCGTTCGGTGGGTCTCATGCCTTATCTGAAGTTTGAAATGACGAACGCGTGATGCCTGGCTCCAACCCTCGAGCCTGGGCGTTGGCTTGTTGAAACAATAATGGCGATCCTTACGCGTTTCCAAAGCACGTGACGTCGCGTACCTCACGCGTCGTGCATTGACTTCGATCTGACGTCAACGGACAACTAACTCCTATCTATCCTCCTCAATTCCACCATCCCTCACCTCATCCTCCAACCACCACAACAACAACTCCAACCCGCCCCTATCTTCAATCCCCAAACCATGGACCCCCATACCGCAACCCGCGAAGAATTCACCGCTGGCCTCACCAGCATCTCCCTCCCACCCGTCACCCTCGCGCCAGAATGGAAAGAGCTCGCCGAGCAACTCCGCAGCCTCCTCCAAAAACTAGCTTTCCACCCAGCCATGGAACCGAATCTGCAGCAAACGTATATGACGCCCGCTGCGAGCAAGAACAATGTGTATTTCATGTGGGATTTCGTGGGGAGGACGCTTGTGAGTTGCCCGGTCCAGCTTCCTCGCGTACCTATATGCTCCGTGGGAGAAGACCATTTGGGTCGAGTTGTTCATTGCTAATTTCTAATTTGTTGGATAGAGCATGCTCTACGACGTTGATCCCGCGCTTGAGAATATGTCTGAAGCGGAACAAGACAAGTGGAACGATGTTAGTGGACGGGCGATGTATGCGGGCATGTTGATTACGAACCAGTTGAAGGGAGCGCTGGATATGATGACTGAGGCTACGTATCCGGGTCAGACGGGGAAGCATCCTGAGTTTGGAGAGGAGATTTTGAAGTTGGCCGGGGAGATCTGTGGGGGGACGGGGGAAGGGGAGGGAGAGGGGGGGGAGAAGGCGGGGAAGAAAGCGGGAAATAAGAAGAAGGGTAAAAAGAGTAAGAAGTGAGATGGTAGTATCTATGTGAGGCGTGGGCTAGGAGAGGTGGCTCACATGCCAGGCAAGGTCAAAAGGGTGGTTTGTGTATTTGAAGAGAATGAAGAAGAAGACAGATTGGAAAAGCAACTAATTTAAGCGATAGCTGGGATCCTTTCCGATGCGAGCGCTGAGAGCCAATTGGTTGCCGACCTGATAGCTCAATATCCGTTGCACAACTGCCATCTATGTCTGCGAACAAAGCTGAGACTATTCTTATGCATTTGCTGTTTCCCATATTGGCTTTTGAGATCTCGGTCTCCTGTCGAGCCCATCGCATGAATCGATTGTGCACCCAGAAGATATCCCACCAACTCAAATCTACCGACCGGCCTAACCTAAGAGCCTTCTGTCAGGTCGCTGTTGAGAGAGGCGAGGCTCTCAGGTGACAAACTGCCGCGTGTAGCACTGGTGAACGGTCTGTCAAAAGCTCCTTCCTTGAAACCCCCAGTGACTTTAAAGATACCTTGCGCTTCCTGAACGTTCTTGTATCGCTGCAGCCAGTCCGCGACAGCATCGACCAGAGAGGCCTGGCTTTTCTGGAAGTCAGGTTCGGGAAGGCGAAGTAGCTCAGTCAACGAGATATGATCCTTCTGCCACCGGTCCACAGCACCGTCCACAGTTTCTGCAAACTGTTCTTTGATGCCACGATTCCATTGCACCTGCCCGCCGTCTTTGATTGCTCTCGCTTTACAATAGTCTCTAGTTCCGCCAAAGGGTAGGACCTCCTTACACTTTCTGACTCTCGAGGCAATGTACAGTGGCCATGAAGTTACAGACTCGGACCATCCATATTGCGCGCCAGTCATGTCCAGAACGTACACCTCTCCATTCTTCATAGTCACTCGCAGAATGGTGTGGGCGTAGTCTGTGCCATCAATGCCGAGACGTCCCTCTGTCGTGTATACTTGTCTTAAAATGTGGGTAGCGCCCTTGACATAGTGACCGACTTCATCGATTTTGGAACAGAGACCTGTTTTGACTCAGCATGATGCTTCCTAAAGACTTGTCTGGAGTGGCGCCACAGCTTCTTACCTCTGAGCAACGCTTTTACCACATTATGCATATCAGAGACAGCAGTATTACAGCATTGATGCGTGAGAAGCGCTTCCTGCTCAAGCTCATCTGGAAACAGCGCGTACGGGAACGGAATCAAGTGGCTAGTGCCAGTTTCGTCAGCATCAAAGATCAGCCACGTGGTCCCAATCTTTTCGAATCGCCCCGGATTCCCCATGAAACTGATCTTGGCGAATAGATAGAAGATCCGCCGCGCGAGCGAGCCGGCACGATATATAGCTTGACGCGTTTGTGCGTCTTTGCATAGGGTTTTGTGGATAGCCCAATGGGCTTTTTGACAGTCTGCACCGCAGTACCATGCGCTTGAGGGTTTTCCATTGGTGGCGTCGGGCGTGGCTCTACAAGCTTTGCAGGTTTGGTGTGCGGGTTTTGAGCATTTGGCACATTGGTGCGTGGTGCGATCTGGAGCTGAGCTCATTTTGAATGGGGTTGATCTTGGGTTTGGAGGTGTGGGTTGAGGATGTGAGGTAGCGGTGTGGAGTTTTTGAGATAGGCCGGGTTATCGGTGATCAGATGGGCAAAGTGTGAGAGACTGGACGGCCAAAGATGAAAAATTAGATTTGTTATTTCCGAATTAGATTCGATTGTTGACAAGAGTGAGATTATGTGAATTCTGAGTCCTAGAGTAGGATTTGAAATAGAGGTCCTCACTAGTCGATCACGATCAAATAGACAAAGGGAACTGTCACGGACCAAATCAAAAGCAATCACAGGTGGAGGTGTCGAGTTTGAGGCCTCATATTTCATACAAAATCCAACATTTTGATTTTCTATACGCACTTTCTTAATTCTATGACCACAACAAACATACGTCATTTCTGCCGCATGGGAGACTGGACGACCTTCCACCTCAAGCTGGATTCTGGATCTTGCTCACGCTACCATACTTGGCCTGCCAGGCAAAGAAGTACAAAAGCGCGGCCAGCGGCTGGCCCACAAGACAAAAACTCACCCAGAAAATGCAGTTTCCCAGCAGCTTCCCGTTTTTGCCTTCCATTTTCTCCAGCGGCAACGTGAAAAAGATCATTGGTATTTGTACGACCATTCCAATGAATGCGACGCCTAAGAAAAATATGGTATGGTCAGCGTTTCATTTCTCATTGCGGATGGTGTCGCGAAAGACCATGAGAGTGGAAAGTACCAAGGATGTTGTGCGTTGGCACCCCGACCAACAGCTCGTGCAACAACCCACTAAATACAAATACCCAAGCGCTCGCCGCATTCGGACTCCAGCCTCTTCCCACTAATGGCGCATAGACATGCCTCCTCATGAAACTATACACAGGCTTATTCCAGGTTCTCCAGTAACTGCCCACGCTCGGACTGTTCCACCAATCAGTGTAAAACTCTCGGTCGGCGAACCTCATGATTTCCGCCAATGCATTGAGCGCAGATTGGAAGATGGCAAAGAAGCCGGCAAGCCATATGACCAGGCTGATGGTGGAGAGCTTCATGAGGCGCTCAAGGATGCTAGGTAGGTCGAGGGAGGCGATTTTGAGAATGGAGTTGTGAAGGAGAGGGGCGGCATATTGAGCTGAGGCGAGCCAGATGAATATGCTAAGGCTGCAAAGTTCGGCGAGACGCTTGGCGATGAATGGCCAGCGGATGCTGGAGGTGCGCGGATAGACGGGCTGGTAGACTAGGGTTGGCGCCCACCAAAAGTAGGAGAGGTTGCTGAGAGTGATATTTCTTGGGTATGGGCACGCGGAGTAGATTTCTGGTATGGAAGACGCGTTCTCGGGTTTGAGGAGGGCGTGCCGTAGGTCGCGGTTCGTAAAGGCATAGGAGCATATTTTGAGCCAGACGATGATCGCGTGCACCTCGGAAATTGTGCCGATTAGAGGATGATGGATCATATTATACACTGTCAGGCTGGTGACGAGAAGTGAGAGAGTAGCGTTTATGCCATGGGCCCAGGCAATGGTAAGCCATGTCGTCCCAAAGCTTTTAGCAGCTTCGGCGCAATCTGGAGGACTCTCCGCGTGGCGTTTGGCACGACCGAGGGCACCTTTAGCTTGATATGCGGCCGCCAGTTCAATTATGTAGGCGACGAATAGATGGCACGGAACAAGTAGGTATAGGACCAGACCAAGAAGCACATCTTGCCGCCGGTAATCGTGGCAGCGTATACATATTAAAACTCCATACTATAAATCTTGTAAGGGTGGCTGGATTTGGGAAACAGTGCAGTCCTCCTACCTTCATAAAGTTCTCAATGACCAGTCGTAGATTCATCACAACTGTATCAGCACTTGATCAGAACAATTTGGACACACTCCTGATGAGGACCGTACTTGTTGTAATTTGAGGACCACATACTTAAAACAATTACCATCAGGTTTCTGAAACCAAGAAAACTCGGATTGCTTTCTGCATCATGGCTCAGGCAGGAGGAACGAGCTTTTGAGTGAGCTGCAGCTATGTGCCAGTACTTAGACGAGATGTTCCTTGTCCTTTGTTCGCTAGCGTGACTCTGATTGCTCGAAACAGCATTTCCATTAGCATGCATCGAAGTCGAATTTTCAGTATTTATGTCTGGTGGCCTAAGGGTACGAGAAGTTGTCGACATTTTCGCGTTTGCTTGCTGGATTTCCGAGAAGTCCTTTCAAGGATCCATATGGGGAAAAATTAATATCTAAGCGGTTCATCTGAATCTCAAGCAATTAGTCTATTGTTGCCGAAGCAGCGAACATGACATATGTACCAAGCGTTGAAAACCTCGGTGCTTTCTTTTCCTCTCCTTTGTTCTTTCTTGCCTTGCCTGCACAACATTTTCACGGGTTGGGGCGGCCTATTACTTAGGTCCTTCACCTTATGCAGGGCATGTCACTTGCAGATCTCCCGGGCTCTGCCGATTGCGCGCTTGACTAAAAGCTTTAGTTTAAAGTTTAAAACAAGCTTTGTGAAAGCTTTTAGCTAAAGTAGGGTTCCATTCAAGGTTATGCCTACTAGCATAGGTCAACATACAACGTACCCATGGACAAAGAGTATCACAGTGGTGGTTACGGAGGAGGAGGAGGAGGAGGAAGCGGAGGCGGATACGATGGTCCTCATCGTCGGCCTTTTGGAAGAAGTTAGTGAATCCCGCACATCGCGCGCTGTGGCTGAAGCCCACTGGCCGAAGCTCACATGCCATATTAAAATTACGCACACTGATATAGAAACAGGGCCTGTGACAGACTACACCTCTTCCATGGTACAATGGATGCGACGGCGGCAACCCAGATACAAAGGAGGAGGGCGCATGGAGATGGAGAGGCCAAGCCCAAGCTACATAATCGATGTATGTGACTCCACGAGAGGTCTGGTCTTAGATGCAATACCTATATCCTGATTATCGCCAATAATTAGATACTCCCACCCTCTGCAAAGCCCCGAAACGCCGCCGACGCGGTGCCTGCGAAACTTCTACACTCTTCTCTCAATAAAGTCAAGCATCCAATCAACGTTGTAAAATGGACACCCGAAGGCCGTCGGCTGCTTACAGGCTCGAGTATTGGAGAGTTTACACTATGGAATGGCATGGGTTTCAATTTTGAGACGATCTCACAGGTGGGTTGCGTCTTGTACTGTGATCGAATGGAATCAGCTAAAATTTGATCCACAGGCGCACGACAGCGCCGTGCGAGCGGCGGCATGGTCACATGGCGAAGATTGGCTTATTTCGTCAGAGCAGCATGGTGTTGTAAAGTACTGGCAGCCTACATTCAACAATGTCAAAGTAGTTCAAGCCCACGGTTTCAATGACGCCGTGCGTGATCTCGCTTTCTCACCCAATGACAGCAAATTCGTAACGGCATGCGATGACAAAACGCTCAAGATTTTCGATTTCGCAGCAGGTACCGAAGAGTCCATGCTTACTGGCCACAGTTGGGACGCCAAGACAGTAGACTGGCATCCCTCGAAAGGCCTGCTCGTCTCAGGATCAAAAGATCATGATGTGAAATTGTGGGATCCTCGAACTGGCAGATGTCTCACTACCCTTCACGGACACAAGAACACTATTTCCAAGACGAAGTTTGAGCCAAACAGAGGCCAGTTGCTCGCGACAGCGGCGCAGGATCAGACAGCCCGTATACTTGACCTACGAATGATGCGAGACATATGCCTCCTCAGGGGTAATCAGGACAAAATCGCGACTTTAACCTGGCACCCTATTCACAGCTCACTAGTATCCACTGGTGGCGCAGATGGCAGTATTTGCCATTTTCTACTCGACGAGCCGAATGCACCCCCGGGTACAGCGATGTCGACATCGATACCCCCATACGATAGCGCAGACCCAGCTAGCGCTCCTGCACAAACGATATTTCCCGCCCACACGATCAGATACGCCCATGATTTTGCGGTCTGGTCCATCGATTGGCACCCCTTGGGCCACATCCTGGCCTCAGGATCGAATGACCGTGCCACACGTTTCTGGACACGCCCGAGGCCGGGAGAAACGGATTGTTTCAGTGACAAATACCACTTGGGCGATGCGGCCGCAGAAATGCAGGGTGCTTGGGACAGACGAGGCGGACGAAAGATGATGCGCGAAGACGAAGAGCAGGAGCTAGAAGATGAGGCGGACGGGCTGCAAGATCAAAAGATGCCCGTCAAGCAGCCCATCCTGCCTGGTATTCCAGGCCTTAACATGCCCGCCAACGGCCCAAGTGATGAACCTCAAGCACGCCGTTACCCCAACATACCAAACGTACCGCCTCCTCCTCCTCCTAATCTGCCAAACGGCCTCGCGGGCATGGACCCTGAACAATTTAAAGCAATGCTTGCAAGCGGGACCCTACCTCCTCCACCTCCGCAATTTGGCGGCAGCCTACCACCACCGCCCCCCAATTTCGACATGTCGAAGCTACCGCCCGGTTTATTACCGCCCGGATTCCAGCCAACTCCTGGGATGCCGCTTCCTCCGCCCCCGGGTGGCTTCAGTGGCTTACCAGGTATCGACGCTGACGGGTCGGGACTTGGGGCTGGTGGTGTTAGGAGGAGGGGGCCACTGCCTAGTCAGGAGCAGAGCTTGATGGAGGAACAAAGGAGGGGGAAGTATAGGATTGCCAGATAGGAATATTTGGCGTCAGGATGTAGTTCAATGTTTGGGATCTGGAAGGGAGCAGGTTTGCGAAGAGGATGTGATTAAACTTAGGCAGACATCTCACGATCTTTAGCCGTGCTTAGATACCCTTGTAGCCATAGTCGAAGAGCTGGAAAATTTCATGTTATTTTATAGTTGCCTTTTACTTTTTCTGAATGTTAGCAATGAGACTATCGACGGAAAGACAGAGGATGCCGCTACGGATGTCAGAATATCCCTCTCGGCAATTTGTACGGAAATTGACATCTCGTAAACAATTTATGTACAGACACGCATGCCAGTATAAGTAGCCCGCTCAACCTATTCTCGACTCTCATTCAACATCGCCGACAGACCTACAGCTTCATCCCAAGATAACACACCCTCGATGGTTTGGTACATCCGCTTCTTGAAGACTCCCAAGTTTTACCAGGAACGCAATGTCAGAGCCCTCATCACCGTTACCACAGACCTCGGCGATGCTTTCTACCCACGAGATTTCACCCTCCACGCCATGATTGTGACAAAAAAGGAGGAAAACTGGATGTCAGGATGGCAGACCGTGAGGTGGAAAACTGGCATGCGATCTTTGTGCATTAACATTGACCATGTCAACACCGGTACACCGGTAGCCTTGCGGCTTGTCGTGAATTCGGAACAGAGTAAGGAGGGCAGCAGTGTTTCCCTAGAAAACATTCCGGAAGTCCTTGGCGTGTGGAGCGATACGTTTGACTGGGTCGAGAATGTAGCCAGCAATATGATTGAGAGAAGGTACAGAACGCAATATGGTAAGGAAATGGCGATATTTGAGGAGACAGACGAAAGTATAGCTCGGCACATATGGTGAGCTCGCTATCCTCGTCCTGATTGCTATGATTCTATCGCCTTACGGACGCTTTCAGGGATGCAGGGATTGCCATGACCGCTTTTCTTAACGCACTTGCTTCACAGCCAGGAGCGACATCTGATCTCGCTAAGCTCATCCAGAGAACTACTCCTTGTGGGCTGAGAATCCTAGAATTGGGAAGTGGGTGTGGTATTGTCGGTCTACAAATTTCGGACATCTGCTCGACAAGTAAAGTCCTCTTAACTGATATACCGCAGGCAATGGATATTCTAGATTACAATGTGGAACATGCAAAGTCCGAGTCTAGCCGGGCTCTGCTTACTACGGCAGTCCTCAATTGGGATCATCCCCTTCCTCAAGTGGTGGCAAAACAGCCGAAGGACTTAGTGATTGTTTCTGATTGCACCTACAATCCGAACAGTATACCCGGGCTTGTCAAGACGTTGAGGTCGGTCGCAGAGATCTCACCTGATGTTTTGATGGTTGTTTCCTTGAAACGGCGGCATGACAGCGAAGCTATATTCTTTGATTTAATGGCAGCGGCGGATTTTGTCGAGTCTGGGTACACTGCCATTCCGCTGTCTGATCAACATAAAAAGGAGACTGGGCAAGAATTGGAAGTGGTCGAAGTTTACGTCTATCGTAGACGCAAGGCCAAATAGGATGGGCCAGTGCCGAAAAAATGACAAGTCACATTGCCTGATCGATTCAGTCGGAGCTTTCTCATCGAAAGATGATGCCATTACGTATCTTGTTCTGCGGCAATATTATTATTAAATATTATGTGGGGTATTTGCTTCACGTTTCGAAGCTCAAAGCCGTCGTTAAAGTTTATCCGGTCCTCTTGTACGCTCCGAGCGCGGAAGTCACAAGGATCAGAAGGAATATCGTCGCGTATCATGTGCGCTTCAACTTCTTCCGCTCCCCTGACTGGGTAGCAATTTGATTATAAACGCCCACGTTTCGTCCAGCCGCATATAGTGAACAAGTATACCGAATACTAGCAGCGATGATGTATGACCTTCCCGTGTTTGTCATATGTCTGTTCTATCTCTCATCATACAGATCTGACGTGCCATCATCACGGTGTCGCGCCCACAATCAGTCATGCTACCTGCTCAGCTTGCCATATTCCAAGCCGTTACTGTCTCAGCACTTAGTCTACAGCTTGTTCAGCCAAATTCACTCGCAGAGGCCAATTCGAATACGAATATTGCTCTATCAAATAGGCTTCAAGGGGCGGTTAACGCATCTATTCTGTCCAACTTGTCAAGTACTCTACCCGAACAGTGGAACGGCATAATTGCATTGCCACTCGATCAGAGCAATGTACGGCTCCTTTCTCAATCAGCAATTGACCAGTCAAATCTATGGAACGATACATACGTATCCACGCTCAATATATCCACGAGGGGCCCAGGACTGATTCTACCTGACTTTCCCGATGGATGGAAAATTGGCTGTGACCAGAGACTCGGTACTGGCCTGAACTCTGTAAGCTGTCTTGATGCATGGAGGTTCATTCCATTCCTCGATAGAGAAGTTACTTTTGGACCTCGAGATACAGGGAGTACGTACGATGTTGGACTCCCAAAACGGTACCTAAGCAGTACGTTACATATCTTACCCATCCATTTCATTTCATGCTGAGGGTAACTTCAAAGCGGACGGTACATGTTCCATTGAGCCTGTACTCCTGAACAAAGCCAGTGTGGCTTCCGTACAAGCGGACGATATTGGGATTGTCGTGACTCATATCATTCGGAAGTGCGTGGGCGGTCCTCAAGCTGTCGGTGGGATCGCCACAAACATGGGTAAATGACATGTGCGAGCTTTGGCGCTCAGACGTAACTTAAGCCAGTTTTGCTGACTGCATGCGTATAGAAATCAGGAATGATTTCGCGGTAAGTGTCAGCAAATTCGTTCCCAAAGTGATATGCAGTCCGGAACCATATCCTAGTGATCTGTCTGTTGGGTACGCTTGTGGGACTATCGTGGACTCGATGAAGGCCTCAACACAAGATAGACTCTTCGCACAGCATAAAATTCACGAACCAGGTGTAGAGGAGTCGCTTCCCGCAATCTATATCTCCCCAGACAAAGGTACTAGAAGCCCTTTCTAAAGCTTTATGGCACGAAACGTTGACAGTCAGTCGGAAAGCCCCCAAATGCATACTCAGAGTCAGAGGAACTAGGCCCCGGGATTTTGCCACCTGGTATCAGATCTGGGAGGCTGCAACTGCAATTAATGCAATGTGCGTGAGGAAGGGGAGGGGAGGATATTGGCCGGGCCTTGGTAGGTTATGACTACTTTCCTGAAAATTTCAGAGACCACAAGATTGATCCTCGATAGGATTTGCCGGAAGTCTTGTTGTAGAGATGGGAAGAGCAGGCTATCTTGACACTAGCGTGGATCAATGATCAATACTTCTCTTCGCCCTTTTCACTTTCTTATCCTCTTTGATCTCTCCAACCCCAATACGACACTTTTCGATCTCATCTCCATCATTTATTAATAGATATAAATCCTGAGCACGAATTCTCATCCTAGTATGGAGTACAGTAGAGGCAAACGATACTGGAATGTATGTATATCACAGTGAATAAGGTAAGGCTCTGGAAGGCAGTCTTTAGTCGATCTTGGGCTCATCGATCCGTTACTCCTTACGAGCTCGGAGGCACAATCACTTGTCTTTTAAACAGCAAAGCATGTATCTGCACCCGGTTGGATCATCCGGTGGTCTCGCAAGCAAACCTCAAACCTGGAACAAGCGCGTCCAATGGCAACACCTTGAAGACTTTACAGTTGACCCGAAAAATACCCTCAGCGATGGCCTCACAGACCGGATACAGCACGGAAATGGAAATCTCCAGGCATTTTTTGCAAGTTTGAGGGCGAACTCATTGACGAGGATTGCAATTCTCATTTAAGGTTAGCCACAAATTTCAAATTCGTTAAGTTGCATCGGAATCAGCCGGTAAGGCCCATATAACATAACGTAGCTATGCTCTTAAGCATTCGTCACAGCATCAACTCATCTAGTCACTGAACGGCACAACGAACCGCCTCTCGATGTCCGCCTACCAAGGCTGAACCATGTCCACCCTGATGGCTTTACCCTGCTCATGATCCCGTTTACCCTGTATCACATCGCGGATGAAGTTTGCACCCTCGGAAGGATCCTTCGCTCCTAGCGCTCTCAACTTGTCCGCCCCCATACCGGCAAGCCCGGTCGCCAAAAACCCTGGTGAGACCGCCCACACCTTCACCCCGTCGTTCCGCAACACCTGACACCACTCACGCATCATCATGTTCAAGCCAGTCTTACAACTGCGATAGGATCCACGACTATTGGTGTTCGATTCCTTGGGCCAGCCCGCGGGGGAAGCGGCGTTGACGCGCTGCAGCATCGGGATGTCCATATTTCCCGTCTCCTCGAGGCTTGCGGTCCCGGAGGTGATGAAAAGCAGCCTCGGATTGTCGGATTTGAGCAGCACTGGCATACAATGTTCTGTCATGATCTGCGTGCCCGTCACGTTTACATCCCAGGTCTTGTTCCATAATTCTCGGTGCGTCATCCCTGCTCGGAGCTCGGCGTCGAAATTCGCGCCTGCGTTGTTGACTAGGACGTCTAATTGGCCGTATTTGGTTGAGATATGGTTAGCTGCTTTCTGAATCGATTCATCGGATGCAATGTCAACCTGCACGACGGAGAGCGTGCTCGCGGTGTTTGAGACCTCGGTCCTGATAGTGTTCAAAGCATCTTCGCCTTTCTGCACATTTCGGCAGCCGATGAGGATTTCGTACGCGGTCGAAGACTGGCAGAGACTCTTGACGGCTGCGAGACCAAGGCCAGTGTTGGCGCCGGTAACGAGCACGATGGTTTTGCGGGCGGGATCCATGATGTTTGTTCGTCTTAATTTTGGGCTGGTAAGTTGTTTTTCGGGTCTTGATATCCCCAACCAAAGTTCTGGGATTATAATGAGAATTTATATTGCTTTCCTTGCGGATGTCCGCGGGTCGGCGCCGAAAGTCCTGCAACAAAGCCCTAACTCTCCGAGGAGTCTTGGCAAGTTGCGAGACTTTGATGCGGATCTTATACAATGCGAAATACTTCATTACTTAGGTCGCCTCCCGGTTCCCGAAAGACCTCAAGTGCCGCCATTCATCATAGGCACTCCAGTCGATCATTTGCGAAATCCTGTCTCTGAAAATACTATCAACGTCCTTTTAGTCGGTACTGGTCTGCCGAAAGCTACGAGGATCATTTCTCTAAAAGCGAATGCGCAGTAGCGCCCAATTTACATGATCAAAGTCTCGCCCAGCAACAGATCAGGTCATAATCACATAGTGGCATTGCTTTCCTCCATATTGCCAAAGCAGCGGCAGCGATTCAGTGTTTGAGTTCAAAAGCATCTAGGATGGAAGAAAGGCAAGGAGCGCGACTACTCGTCTACTCCTCTTACTCTATCTTCCAGCTCTGTATTCGTGTACAAGATGGTAGCTTTCTATGGCCCCGAGCGGAGATAGGAGGTTACTCCTACTTTGCTCCACTCTTACATGAATTTTCACTCAGAGGACTCCATTTCTGTGATCTGACCAAAAGGGCATTGTTTCTAATCAAGTTGCGGGTTGAGCCAAGATCTCTATTGTCCTTGATAACAATTCTAGACAAGGTTCTTGACAAAGCTACAATATAGTGATATCAGAAGTGACCGAGACAACGAACAAAGAAATGCCAGACATCACCCAGCGAGTTCAATCATTACATGCGAGCACATGTGCGTCCACTGATCACATCAAGATTTACAAATCTGAGAGAAGTACAGTATCCCGGTCTAGCTTTCAAGATGATTGAGCGAGGTAGCTGGTTATGAGTCAAGATTGCTCTAAGTCTACAATCGACTTCCCTGATCAGAACAAGTCGTTCGTAGTCTCAGACACAATCTATACTCTACAAAGCGGTCAACTACTTGTATCAAAACAGCTTGTCACCCCGAGACAATCTCATTGTCTTTTCCGTCGAATCATCAAAGAGAGTTCCATTGTTAAAACAATGCACCTGACTAGGGATCGAGACAGCCAACAAAGGGATACTTCGGCGTACACACAAAGCTAATCTCATAGAAGTCCAATGCCCCAGCCCGTAATCCCATGAATTTTCATCAATCGTTCGAAATAACAACGCTCCAGCGAACACTTTTTCAAAAAGCAGATTGGACCTCCCCACACGACCCCAAGCACAGACAGAAATCTCAGCACCAACCACAAATCAATCCTCCATCTGATTCATCAACTCCGAACCACCTCCAAAAGCACGACCTCTCGACCATGATGACCAAGCAATCTTTTCCACCCAATCCCACCACGTTCACCCCCTCTTCGCCGCGAGAATCCACCAGAGCCCGCATAGCCACCACGCGCTTCCTAGACGGAAAGAATGCCATCTACCTACCACGTCTAGCCTCAGCGCTCGGCGTTGGCATTACATACAACAAGGACGTCGCAGGTGCAAGAATCGATGATGATACCGCTCCATCGTTCGATTCTACGACGATTTTTGAAGAGATGCAAGCTCCCAGTTACGTGATGGCGCGTCAAGAAGCCAGTATATATAGTGTGTTGGAGCCCCGACGGTCCGAAAGGGCGCGCCAGGCTAGCAAGCGCTTTTTAGAGGGGGAGATGGGCGCTCGTATGCCAAGGTTGAGCGCGGCGCTTGGTGTGGCTACTTCTGATGGGTATGATGGGAAGAGGAGTTAGAGGATGAGATGAGAAGATAGTTCCGACTCCCTGTAAGTTCATACGTTTGTTTCATGGGTTGTTTATATATAAACGCTGGGATCTGGGGAAGGGGAGTTTTCATCGACTGTTTGACTGGTTAATAGAGAATTATATTATCAAAGCAACGATGGCGCGAATTCTTTCAATTAGCTCAATCTTTGCTGTCCCCTTTCCCACCTTCCTCGACACCATCATTCCCCCTCAGAAGTATACAGTATTCAGCATCTATTCCGCACAATCCACCCTATCCTGTAAAGAGAGAAGAAGGCAAAAAGGGTCCGCAAGATCATAAATTCTGTCGCCTTGAAAAGACATTGCCTACATGACTTTCCCACAAGTTGTAAAAGCGCCGATTGCGCTGCTGCCTCAGGTAACCGGAACCAAGGCCCCGGTGTGGAAGATAGGAAGAGCGCATTCTGGCTTGACAAAGGGGACTGTTGCACTACGGGTGAGGCACCCATCAGTCCGATCTCCATGGTCAAGGCACAAAGCACCAATTGCATTTCATTCGTCGTACAAGGGTGATCATCGGAAGCAAGTCTTCAAATTTAAATATTCGAGGATAGGTAAATAACTTTCGGAGATGACCCGGATATCCTCGGATATGCAATCCAAACCACGTGACTAAACGACCTATATTCTGACAGTCGGTAACAAATTACGCGTAATACGTCGTCGCCATCTCCGGGTGGCTTGCTGCGATGCAACTGTTTCACGGAAAGCTTCCCACTTTTGATGCGTGATACTTCCTGTGCTGAGCTCTCTGGATCCCTATTGGAGCATTTTCTCCTTGTCCAGCATGTACCAGCGTGGTGTTCAACAGGGAGCCAGCATTTTCGACAGTATCTAGACATTCGAAGAATGGTCCAGCAATACTCCCAGGTAATTGCAATTGTCAATTAGTTTTGTGATGCCACCATGACGGTAAGCCTGAAAGCTGAAAGCTGAAGATGCGGGAAGGAACTCGTTCGGAGATCGACGCTACAGTGAGCAAATGTCAGATCAGGAGTGGTTGAGTCGCAAGCGGGTAATGATTTGATATGTCCTTCCATCCACTTTCTGTCAATTATTATTCCCATTTTCTGGCAGTACACACAAATTTCTGTGGGCTGGTTATGTGGCACAGCTGCGTGTTCACATGTTTCAGATGTGTTACATCAGATGCAAAATGGAATCCATTAGAAAATCAAGGTGAGAACCTTCGGCGGAGAGGGGTCTTCTGGATCCATGGTAAGATTGTACGGATTCTCTGCATGTCTTACCAAGGTCACGTTTCATCGCCGCTACTTGACGCTGGCTTCTTCTTTCATCTCTGAATTATATCCATAAGCGATACCTTCTTTTGCCATATCAATTGATTTCAGCGCATTTCCCTACTCTCTCTATTTACTTTTAGTGTGTAACGGTCGTTCATCAGTGAATCGTAAAAAGCGATGATCCACTTGTCCGCTTCTTTTTCGTTCATCTTTTTACTAACGAATGCCGGGTACTGTGTTCTCGCACATCAAGCACTGTTGAAAAGAGTCCTGGAGCCTTCTACCACCGCCTTTCTGAACACCTCGGAAATTCTATCGTCAACACAGGATTTTAACAGCGCTCCTGCTGCTCAGTCTGTCAATACCCTTGGCAATACTCCTAGCAGCTTAGTCAGTATTCCAACTCCACTACCGTCACCTTTCCAAGACAATCAAAATTTCTTGGACGTCAAGTCGGGTGTTTGTGCCATCGATGACTTATACTGCTCCTTCAAAAGCAACGTCAGCAATGGAAATTCCAGTAATGAGGCTCTCAAGGATCAATGCTTGCTATGGGACGCCTCCTGCTCAGGAAATAGGACATTAGCGATCGAAGAATTCTTCAATAACACGATAGAGCCTCTGATAGGAAATCAATGCTTTTCGCAATTTGATGCCGGAGTCCAGGCGGGAGATCCAGGTCTTTCCATCCCTTTCGTTGGAGGATCCGGTCCTGTTCAACTTGATAACATCATTCCTTCGGACTGTAAAGACTATAATCCTTCCGAGAGGATATCTGAATGGCAAGAAATCAAGAGCTGGATGAGATCACCGAGTTGTGTTTCCGCCCAGAGTGAGTGGATGGAAGCAGGCGGAAAGGCTACTCCAAGTAATTCCTCAGGTGTAAAAGAATCCTGCTGTGAGGGCTGCGTTGTAGGCGCCCAGAATGTTGATCTTTATTACTGGCCAGAACCGGACGTGGACACATCGTGTCTTAGTATTGTTGGGAGTTCTGTGAACCCTTTGACATATGGCGCCACCACGGGTCCTCTGGCTGGAGCGCTTGAGACTTACTGGGCCTGCTCAGCTAAAACTCCAGTAACCTCATCTTACTCTGATGAAATTTTGGCATCTTCTGGAAGTATTACGTCTGTATATCCCATGATACCGACAGCCCAAATCACGATTATTGGTTCCTTGACAGTCAAAGTCCCTTTGTTGAATCCCTGGTCATCTTCACCATGTATTGAGAACGACACTACGCCCCAAGTTTCGAACAGCTCGAATAGCTCCGTAAATCTTCATGTCAGACACGCTCTCCAGGCTCGTAATCACACTTTACTCATCCCATCTTCTATGACCCAAGAATACGAAGCGTCGGTGAGCACGGTGGTTATGGGAGATTTCACGTTGTCAGTCCCGACACATACACCCTCTGTTTGAGCTACATATTGATCAACATGCTTCTAGTACCTCACCTTCAGTCTACGGCAACTTTTATACCATCGAAGCGTCTGACACGTGCGGGCAGACTACTATATCATCGACAATGCTTAGCTTTTCTCCTGGAGAATTGTCTACGATTGAGGGCCATCTTGCAATTTTAGGTACTGGCTACACGGGATGGGGTTCTTCGTCGACGAAGCAGTTTAATTTTAGAGACCTACCTTGCCCTCCGCAAAGCGTAATGGTAAACTCAAATCATAGTCTCAACGCTTCTCTCGCTGATGTCAGTCATTCAGGAGGCAAATTGGTACAAGCCAGAGCCCGGCGAGCCTTATCGCCCTCTAATTGCCATGCCCAGTCAGCTCAAACAAAAGATACCTTGGTTCTCATTTTGCGAGGACATCTTCACAGCCTACGATCCTCCAAGAGCCCTCAGGTCAGCAGCAGCGTTGGCTCCTGCCATCACTTCAGATAGCGATCCTCAGACCCAAAAGCCGGTCGCGGCCCCAAGTCATACTGTTGATCCTGGAGCTAGAATCACTGCGGCTAGCAAATTATCAACGTCTACGCCCATGGCTGCCCCTGCGGCGCAGAAAACTCCATCTCCGCCAACGGATGTTGATCCAGAGTCCAATATAGATCCCAAACAAGGCACTAACATTGGGCAGAGCGGTGACATCACTCGAGGACCCGGAGCAAAGCCGGATCCGAATGTACCTGGTCTGCCGTTGCAATCACCTGCAGCAGTCGATAGCAACCAAGACCCCGATCAGAAACCAAACATTGTTGGAAACAGTACGCCAAAGCCGAGTGACAATGAGTATCCAACTGGCAACGACCCGGGACAAATAGCTGCTGGCGGCTCTCAACACACGACATCAGAGACCCCAACGCCTGCTGATCCCTCGAAAGATTCCAACTCTGCCGATAAAGGAGTCGATCAAGTCCCGCAACGAATCCTTACCACCATCGCTGGCCACGCGATTGCAGCCGCTCCAAACGTTGTCGCAATCGCAGGTGCAACCATAAATCCAGGCGACCCAGCCGCCACAATCGGTGGCACACGAGTAGCCCTGAACACCGCCGGCTCTTTAATCCTCGATTCAAAGACAATACCTCTTGCCTCCAGTCTTCCAGAACCGCTCACCACCAATATCGCTGGCCAAGCCATCACCGCTCACCCTACAGCCATTGCAATAGCAGGCACCACAATCAAACCAGGTGACCCCGCCACGACAGTCGATGGTACAAGAATATCCCTCAACACCGCTGGCTCTCTAATCGTAGACTCAAAAACCATATCCCTTCCCGAACCCCTCACAACCACAATCGCCAACCAACCCCTCACCGCAAACCCCACAGCCCTCACAATAGCAGGCACAACCCTCCACCCCGGCGATCCCGCCATCCCAATCGCCGGAACACCCATATCTTTAAACGCCGCCGGAAACCTAGTAATCGCGTCCAAAACAACCCCGTTGCGCACCGTTTCTGCTACCTCACTCACCACCACCATCGCAGGGCAGGTAATCACCGCCGCGGCAAACGGCGTTGTCGTCGCGGGCACGACGTTGAAAGTAGGTGACGCGGGCTATTCGGTCAATGGGACCATGATAGCGCTCGATTCGGCCGGCTATCTTGTGGTGGGGTCGAGGACACAGACCTTTGGAGTGGAGAGTGTGGGCTCGGAGGGTACGATAGTGGGGGGGCCTAGTGGTCCTACAGGACCTGCCGTTGGTACCGCGATACCGTCATTCGTAGTAGTGCAAGGTGATGGTTCGAATGGGACGGGTAGTGCGGCGGCGACGGGCGTGCAGCCATTTCCTGGGGAAGCGGCGGGGTGGAAATGCGATGGCCAGACGGTGAAGGTGGTTGGGGCGATATTTGTCGGACTTGTACTTCGCGCCTTGTTCAACCTGATTTCTTGACTGCTTTCAAACGAAGCGGAGGATAACAACATCTAATCAGCCAGGGCCAAAAAGACCCTCATAGCGCTTCCCGTCGTCTGTACCTACGTACGTATGTGACAGGACCACAGCGTCTACGTCTAGACTCATAAATCGGGCCTCGAAAACCCACGTGCCTACTCTGTCTCCATTGGGGCATGTGGATAATACTCGGTACCAGGTAGAGGATGGTAGAAGGAATGGGGTGGTGGATGGGTTTGGTTTATGCGGGGTTTGGGGGCTCTTTGGGGGTTGATTCTAAAGGGAGGGAAGAGGAAGGGTATATCTCCCTCTCTCTTCAGAGGTTTCCCACAACCTAATCACGTATCCGTAGCCTCATAAACAAGACCTCTGTATAAATACCTTCCTACCCACACTCGCGCAACAAGCCCGTAAATCTTAACCCCCCCTTTCAACACAAAGCCCTCAGAGACCTTTTTTTTTGGTAATGTGCTAGTCCAGTAGTATGTATATACGCGAGGCGTGCGATTCAGTGCAGTTACCTCTCATAAGTGCCGGAAAGTTTTTTTTTTTTTTTTTTTTTTTAATAAGGGAAGGTTTGGGCGCGGAATATTCAGGCAAGGGGGTTCTTTGAGGGGTTGGGATATCTGTTGTATGGGGTGGTGGATACGGTTTCATCTCAAGCAAAGATTCGCAGTCGACGGAACTTCTATTTGAGGAGCGAAGTTTGCGTTAGGAAGTTGTCTGTCCTATAGTGTACTTGAAGCTCCGCATAACAGGATATAGAATTCTCGAGGACTCCAAAAAGAAAAAAATCCATCAAACAGACATGCGATTTATCACTTCCTTCTACAAACTCGCTGCAAGGCAGACAAGACTTCACCAAGGTTGCAGCCCGTCCCTCAGAAGAACGCGACCTACATCGGCATCTCTCTGTCCTTCCAGGACCGTTCTTACGAATTGGCCCGCTGTGGCGGGATCGCCTGCGCCGATGCTTTTATTCGCCTCCAGATCGCCGCCCAGACTCGTGGCTAGGAAGCCTGGGGAGAGACACCAGACTTTGACGCCGTCTTCCTTGAGCATGCGGTGCCATTCTGTATGAGTGACGAGGAATATGTTAGTAAGAAGGATTGGGTGGGGAAGTGGGCTGTATTGCGACGCACCGCGCATCATCATATTCATGCCACATTTGCTGCTTCGATACGCGGGTATGTTGTTTTGTGGGGTGAGTGTCGTCTTGGGCCAGCCGGCGGCAGGGACCTTGTTGATAGGCGATGCTAGATTCTCCGTTCCCGCGAGAGTCGAAGTGCCGCTCGTCATGAAGAGAAGGCGAGGGTCGTGGGATTTGAGCAGGAGAGGTGCAAAAGTGGCTGTCATAATCTGAGTGCCTACGGTGTTGACGTTCCAAGAAGTGTTCCATGCTTGGCGCATCGTCATTTTTCCTGCCAGAATATCTGGATCGAATTGTGCACCTGAGGCTGAGTCAGAGGTGGCATTGCTGGCAGTTTTGTCAGAATCCTCACCAGCATTGTTCACCAAAGCATCGAGCCTGCCAAACTTGGTTTGCACTTGATCGAATACGCGCAGAATTGATTCGTCGTCCTCAATGTCGACTTGAACGGGCCAAAGCATACTTCGAGTTGATGGAAAGTCCTTTGTGACGTTATTGGTGGCTTGTTCGGCTTTGACAAGCGATCTGCCCCCAACAAGAATATCGTAGGTTTTCTCAGAGGCACAAAGTGCTCGAACCATCTCGAAGCCAAGACCTGTGTTGGCTCCCGTTATGAGGACTACGGATCTCTGGTCCATTGTTTGCAGTTGTGGTTGATTGGGAAGGTGGAGGATGGGACAAAGGGCCTCGCGTCGATATGGATTTGAACAAATTGATGAAGGGGAAAATGAAGGATACAACATAAAGTGCCTACTAGGCCTCCCTTTTAATATCAGCTCTCGGATTTTAAAGCCGCTGAAGTCGTCGATCAAGCATTGGCCAGATGGCAATTTCTCGCCCGACTCGACCGAGTCACGTGATTTAGCATTCCGACTCGGCCGACAAATCTCAGCTTACAACATCTCGATCCTCAGGTAGGAATGAGGTCGTGATCCGATAGATTCAGAAACTGCTCAAGATATGCCCATGAGGAGTCGTCCATCGATCTTGTCATCGCTTCGCTTTCCGACCAACCGGCTTCCATCTCTCTTGGCGCAAAGTCTGGCGGATATGGTGGTGACATAACATCCTGGCCATTTGCCTGGTCACCCGCAAATGGAACTTGCATTGAAGACGGTTCCGATGTGTTTGTGAGAGAGATCAACTCACTCATACTGCCTTTGTTGCTCTCATTACCAAGACTTCTAAAACGCAGCAACGTAGCATTCACAATTTTCTGAACCCTCTCGCTGTCTTTGCTTCTCATTGATTGCTCATTACAAATCTCTCGAGCTCCTTGCAACAACTGAAGAATCTCTACAGACGGTATATTAGGATTCGCAATACTCTGGCTGCTCGTACAAAGTACCACACAAAGCGCAATGACTCCAAATAGGTAATCATGCCAGGTAATGTTACTCATAAACCAACGCTCGGATTCAAGCTGGCCCCCAGGGAAAAATTCCTGATATGAATCATTGAAACACCGTACGATACTCGACGCCGCGTCGCAACACATTTGGGTGCTATACACTTGCCCTCGAATGACATACGGGCGGTGTAGTACACAAAGGCATTTCTGATAGACAAAGAACACACACAAGCGGGTGACAACAAGCGATGGGGGGTCAACGATCGAGTCGGTCATTGGTCGAGGCCGTAAATTTTCCGGAAAAGCTGAATATATACCTCTGATCTCAGTATCGAGCTCACCCACATTAGTAGATATGTTACTTCCTGTTGACATCGTGTGCCGGAGGATCTTCTCGAAGACCACCATAAGCCTGTGCTTCGCAATGTAGAATATGATATCTGTAGACTCGGAATCGGGGCGAGCTAGAGGCAGCTGCTTGGTGTCTTCGTCAAAGTCGGAGTCATGGAGGTTCCTCGGAGGGCGCGTGTCCCAGGTCGGGGATTGAATGTTACTGGGAAGCCCCATTTGGAAAGAGAGCATCAGGTCCATTTGCATGCACAAAGACCACGTACGACGCCGCATCTCTCCCTCGAAAGCTGAGAGTTGGAAGATGTCCGGATCTCTATGGTAGCCCATTTTCGTTGCAAGGCGGATAAGCAAGCCAAACATTGGGCCTAAGTCTGGCGATATGCTAAGACCTGTCAAGCAATCCGCTTGTACAAAAAGGAGAAGTGATTCTACCGAAAATCGCTTGGGTCGAAAGTACTCCCCGTGAGCAAGACAGTGTGCGGAGGCCACACTGTACCTGCTCTCAGCGTTGTTATTTTCATTGCCTACAGAGGGAGAGTTGTGGGCTACGTGGCAGATTGAGAACAGTATAGATGTCCACAGGACTGGGGCTTTAAGAGGGTCCTTCCAGAAATCCTGATACAGTCTCCGAAAATGTGAAGCATGTATGAAAGGTGCAGAAAGCGCCCTGCTTCGAAAGTACGCAGCTGTGAGGCGATCGACCTCCCGCCTCGGAGGCAGAAATTGGACTAGTATTTGATCGAGTGGCAAGGGGGCTGCTGAGCCAAGAATTATACTGCACCCAGTATACTCTTCGTATTCATGGTCGTCTGATGGAGCAGCTTCGGTGGGTACAATAGCAGATCTAAGCCCTTCAATATCCTCTAGCATTGCGGACCAGTGGGTCGAGCCGTTGAAAACAAGTCCTTCGGATGCCAAGACTCCAAAATTCTGTCGTCGGGTCGACTGCTGGTCGACGACTTGGTGGGACGATGCATTTTCGGGATGAGCAGCCCCATCTCCATTTTTGAGCAAGTTGCTGGACAAGCCGCTCCAGATGTTCGAGCCGTGCTTCTGCTTGCAAACGACGCTCTCGTTCTCGCTCTAGACTATTTGGGCTACGGTGATATATGCAGGAGGCTTCATCGCCTCTTTTTGCGCAAGTGGTACATGGTGTTAGGCGGTCGCATTTCAATTTTCTCCTCCGACATTCATTGCAGGCGAGCAGATCTCGATTCCTTGTGATGGTGCGTCTTTGTGCAGAATCCATACTCATCTCATCGTGTGTATTGAAGACTGAAGTCAGATTGAGACAGGCGAGAATCTCTGATAGGCCGTCATTGGAATTCGCGGGCTGCCGAGGCGACACATGCGCCCGTGCCAAGGCACCAACTTACGCTAAGCCTATTATGGATGGCTGCGGTGCACATCCATACCATTTTACAACTATACGTGAATATAAATCAGAGTGGTAAGGGCAAAACTCATATAGGCGATGAAAGGTAATTGTACTAGTCTAGCACTATCAGTAACCGAAACCAAAACGCATTATTCTACTAAAAAGTAAAAAAGTCATTCTATACTACTGAAAGGTTCGTACGAATTAAATATGTTGGTAGTGCACTGATGGGTTAAAAACCGGTAAGGAATGCCAGGGGGAACTGGTCGCTTGATGCAGGAGAGTGTGAAGGGAAAGGGGAAAAGAGAAAAGCTCTAGACGATCTGGAAAAGGAGCTTGGGAGCATTATTTCCTACATTGTTCACTTAACGGGATGAAGAGGGATAGATGCATGCATATGTTCTTGCTAGGTACTGGCTGATTCTGCTGATGATAAAATTGGGACACTCAAGGCAAGGATACTGATACATGCAGATAATAGCTTCGATCCTTGATGCTTAAAAGACTTTTTCCATCGCTCTTTGCGCCTTGTGGACAGCGACCTTCACCTTGGGAGTCTTGCCGGCGGGCTCTTCTACGGGAGACTTGGTAACCGAGTCAGCTAACCTGCAATATTTAATACGTTTTAATCCACACACCCAGTCCGATCGTTTCTTACTTTGGTATTAGGACAGCACGGTAGGTAACCTCGCCGCGCTCCAACTTATCCATCGCCTGCTTGATGCCTTACTCCGTCATGGGGAACGTCTCGACAACTGGCTTGATCTGGTGTTGCGCGGCAAATTCCAGCATCTTGCGGTGCAAATGCCGGGGGCCCACGAGTAATCCCTGCACCGAGATCCCCTGTAGAATCAAGCCCATGTAAGGAATTTCCAGGTTGCCGTCCGAGACCGAGAGCGGGTAGATGGCCGATTGGGAAGCTATGATGGGCAAAATCAATTCCCAGTTCAGCGGCACCGCTGCAGTGACGAGTAATCGATTGATTGGAGACGTGACCTCGAGCTTCTTGGTGTCCTTAGTGGTGATGAATTCGTCAGCTCCGAGCTGCAAGGCTTCAGCCTTCTTCCTCTCGAAGCCTGAAAGAACCACGACGTGGTAGCCTATCTTGGCCGCAAAATGAATCGCTGTATGGCCGAGTCCCCCGACGTCCTTGACGCCAACCGTGTCGCCGGGCTTGATGCCTTGGAGGGCATGAAAGGTGGTAGAGCCGCCGCATTGCAGGGGAACGCTTCGATGTCGCTGAGACCCTATAGAATGGGATATAGGAATGACTCTCGCCAGATGGCGTGGGACGCAAAGCTACCTTGGTCGAGATTCGAGACGCCATACATGGCACGATCGGGGCAAAAGTTTTCGGTTCCCTGGAGGCATTGGATACAATGGCCGCAACAGTCGACCTCAATTCAACTCCGATTGCCCCTAGAAGGAAAGAGGAGATCTTGTAAGGTACGAGTACCTTACTCCAGACTTGAAAAAGGCGCAGCACATACCATTCGCCCCTTTATTTCCGCCTGCCCACGCAAGCTTTCTTTTCTGAAATCCGTATGTGGTTTAAAGCCATGAATATCATCAATCACTTACCCAGCTTATCCTATAAATCCGCGACTAGTGTCATAGCCGTGTTGATTGCTAAGGCACACATGTCTTGCAGATCTTTTTCAGCGCGGCCGAAGGGCACCACCTTTTCCTTCGTGAGATATGATTTCCACGGCCCATTCCGTCCGCCATCATTGGTCCTGGTTTGGCGCAAATTTTCATGCCTCTAATCCTCCGAATGGTGGGCCAAGATTCTTTCATGCGCCAATATACCACTAGAATGGAAAGCAGCATCAGACAGGCTTAGGAACACATTTCCGTATAGTACTAATACCTTCGAGAAAGAAAAGTTGGCCGTGAAAAGGCAAGATGAGATTTAAGATTGGTTGATATAACGACGCTCTAATTCTATTACCTTACTCTCAATCATCCGTCTATAATCGGGTATTTTGCTTTTTCGATACATTTTCGTCCAAATAAAGAAACATTACTAGAGTACTACAATATTAAGACAAGCGTATATTTCGAGATACGTGTCCCATTTGCGACCATTAAAATTGCCATAAACGTCGCCGAAACGTTTCTTCCTGGTTACGGTAGCTACACTGTTTCTAAATCGTAAAAGAACCCTAAGTTCGTTTCGAAGATTGAAGACGTTGCCACCTTAGTCCACCACAAAAAGTAATTCCGCTAGCAAGCTCATCTCTCTGACACCTCACACATGGGAGGCTCTACTGATACCATATATACCAACCTCTTTTTGATTCTGAAAGTAAGGCGTAACTCCTCTTAACAGCAGGTTTACTAATTGAATCAAACGTTCTTTACTCCCGATTAGTTGAAGTCGTCATACATGTCCGTTGCCATTATGTCGATCGACTGAGCTACTACGCCTCGAAAGTTGGGAGCGGTCACGTCAAAGAAACCTGAGGTTTCGTCCATAGATGGCAATACTGGGAAAATCCATCCGGTAGACTTTCCACGTCTACTTCTTGGACGACTGTGACCACCTGGATCTTCTCTAGCCTGACAGCCGTCTCCTCCTGACTTTTCTCGACGAGCACGTCAACCTTGGCACAGAGTACGGCCACGATATTGACCGCCCCCGCCACGACTGCATAACCATTGCCAAAATTCTCTGAAACAGCAATAGAAAGGTCGAGGGTGCTTCTTACCGCCCCAGTCGAAATATCATGGGGATATGCCAGTACGATGCCAACGAGACCGCAGGTGCTATCCGCCATGTTCTGAAAGATGCGCGGCACAGATACCTCGAGCAAAAGATGTGACACTGCAGCGTTGATATATTCGGGCCCTCCAATTCAGTTACTACGAGCGTCTGACAGCGCCGATAATACCATCGACTGGCAATCATGGCATCGGTACTGCTCACCTTGGCCCTCGAGGAGGCTCTAAGTCCTCGTTCAAAGCTTGGCAGTTGCTTCATGCCATACTGCATACAATTTGCGATGACGATATCCGCGAGAGCGGATATTTTTCGTTCTCCGTCTGGCGTTGCCCACAAAGACCGGTAGTAATTCTTGAAGCCGAGCTCATGGAGAATGGGACACGATGTGTGGAAGATTGCCAAAAGAGGCTAAGAAAGTATTCTCCTTGCGTAAAGGTCAGGTATTCATCTGTGGTGATAGGATCATATCCCTTGTCACCCTTTGTCGATATGGCTCGTTCTTTGATATATGCGAAACTGGCCTGTAGCCCGACTCATCGCTAGAGAGGCCTCGGTGAACTCTCTCCTATGGACCGCAAAAACAAATGTATGACGCTCTCTTCTCCATCCTGCTAGCCATATTTTGATATAGTATTAATTGTCTATTTGATTTGAGATATCTTACCTACAGAGGTATATCACGATACATTGCAGCTTGGTTATAATGACTGGTAGCAAGTGTTGAAATCTAGGTATCTGGATATTCAAGAGGCATTGATTGATCTCCAGAAACTCCCCTGGA
>BLJB01000134.1:0-100145 GCA_013423325.1 Usnea hakonensis | reverse complement strand
ACTGGTTCCGCGATCGGAGATCGAGGAAATGGGAAAAGTACCAACAAGGGACTCCGAGTACGATAAGAACCCCCGCTCAGAGGGGAGGCTTATACGATAGGAGGTTCGATTACCACAGGATATTAAGGAAAGCTGAGAGCTCGGTCGCCGTCTAGATAAAGAGCGGTAAAATCGGACTTAACGCATTCCTTAATAGGATAAGGGTGCTAGGGATCGACCCTAACTATATATACGGATAGAGAAAGTAGGATATTAAACATATTCTCCTCTTCTGTCTAGAATTATATAGGGATAGACTACGGCTACTCGTAGAGGCAGGTACCGGGGATTTCTAGACGATGCTAACCACGACTAAAGGGATTCGGGTAGCGGCAAGATAGATAGTTAATTTAGGCTAGTTAAATAGCTTCGAGCTGGCTAGCGAATAACTTCAACGGTCAAGACTACCCCTTGGGGTAGAGGAGACTACTAAGCCCAAAAAGGGCGTACGAAGAAAAGACCGTACCGGCCCTTAGGGGCCGAGGCGGTTAAGGGAAATAAATATAAGGACTAGAAGAGTCGAGGTATAGAAGAAGAAAGATACGCGGTAGTATACTAGGACTCCTCGAGAGTATAGTAGAGGGAAAACGTATTATTTAGTTAGAGTTTTTGTCTAGGGGTTCGCCCTCAGGTTTCTTCGACGCCCAGCTCTGCTGGCTTAGCGATAATGGCACCCTCATTAGCTCACATCAAGTAGCTAGCATAGGCGTATAATACAATCAATCAATTAATAAAAGGTAATTAATATCTTTTATTACTCTTTCTTCTTTTTATAGATAGCTTTAGCCTCTACTATAATAGCTATAAGAGTCTAATAGGCGTATATATATAAATAGCTATATTTCTATTTTATAAAAAGATATAATAAATTAATATTTTTCTACTAATATTAGGTCCTTATAATAGTAACCTTAATAATATTATTAACGCTCTCTAAGGCTTATATTATTTTAATAAAGGCGTTATACTTAAATTACTATAATCTATCTAAGTATATATATTCCTTCTATATTTTCTTAGTAATATATTATAATAGTAGGCGAATACTAGTTTTAAATCGTAACGAGCTAATTTAGATTATAGGTTTTAGTTTTACTTAATTTTAGCTAACTAGCGGAAGAATCTATAATATAATATTATTTAAAATAGATACTTTTACTTTTAGATAATATAATAATAGTAGAAAATAAATAACTTAAAGTTTATTATAAGATATAAAGTATTTACCTTATAATAGGGCCTTAGTACTACTAAATCTATACTATTTAAAATAACTCCGGTACTTAATATTATTCTTAATAAACTAGGAGATCTCGTATACTTAGAGTATATAGGACTTTATAAGTAGCTATATACTTTACTCTTAAAAATAATACTTACTATAATTATTATAATAAAATATATTATAATTTTAAGACGATAGTCTTTCGCTCTAGATTTTATAAGACTTTAATTACTAATCTACTATTTTAAAAGTTATAGTCTATCGGATTATACTCGTTAAATTATTATAGTTTTAGTATTATTTAGGTACTAGTTAAGAGAGAAGTACTTATAGCTATTCTATCTTAAAGCGGCTAGAGTATATATAGTAGAATATATAACTAGCTTTATTATAGCGGAACTTATTACGAGAGTCTTTATATTAGTAGCTAAAAGTATATATTTATTAATAATAAATAAATAAGTTAGTATCTAAAAGTAAAGTATATATATATTAATAAGAGATAAGTTAATAGAAAGAGCGTAATTACTTAATAAAATAAAGAGCGCGAGAGATTATTTTTAACTTTTATTAAAATTTATTATTTCTATTATAAATACTAATTCTAGATTACGCTTAATAATATTAATATCTCGATATATATTAATTAAGCTAATAAATATTACTCTACTATCGATTAAAGATAAAGTTAGAAATAAAGTATAAGTAAATACTTTAATACGCGTATTTTAGAAAGCTATAGTATTTTAGAATAACTAGCGCTATTCTAATATATATATAGCGCTTTATTATAAAGCTATAATATAAAAGTATAGTATATCTAGTAATCTAAATATTTTTATTAATAAGAATAAATATAGATAAGATTTTCTATATACTCTATCTATTTATCGCTAATCGCGCTTTATTATAATACTATAGATAGTTTAAAAAAGTTGTCTACTAAACTAATTATATAGATATTAAAAAATATCTTCTACTCTATAAAAGCCTCTAATAAAGTATATATTTAATTCTAATAAATACTTTTAAAGAGGAGGATTCTATAATTATATAAATAATAAAAGATCTTTATTATAAGTATCTAGTACTATTCGAATTACTCTTTTCTAGATCTAAGTAACGCTCGCTATATTTAATAAATCTCGAAGAGGAGGATAATAATCTATATCTATAATTAGATTAAAAATATTAATAAGTTATTATAATAGATAGACTTATAATAAAGTATTATAAAACGATTTTAGAATTTTTTATATAGCTATTAGATATAACCTTTACCCCTTTCTTTAAGTCGTAATTAAGATTAATATTTATAGAGGATTACAATTTATCTAATATTATATATTTTAGAATTAATAGCTTTCGGTAGTATTAAAAGCTTTTATTTGTATTAAGGTTAGTTACGATAACTTATTCTAAAATAGATACTAAAAATAAGAGTAGTACTTTAAAATATTAATATATATATACTATAGATAATTTTATTAATTATTATAATAAATATTTTAGGCGTATTAATAGAATCTTTATTATAAAGTTATTTTAAGATATAATTCTATAATTTTTCTATAAGGTTATAATAATAGAAAAGAAGAATAAGACTAATCTAGTTTTAGAAGTTAAATTTTTACGCGAATCTAAAAAGACTATTATTATTAGTATTCTAAATATTAATCTATCTCGATTATATATAATATTTATTAATCGTATAGAAGAATATTAACTATAGTTATAATAATAAGGTAATAATTAGAATAGCTCTATAAGCGTAGAATTTTTAATAATTCTATAGAATATATAGTACCTTTAATAGAAATATAGTAAATACTTATATAGAAATTTATATAGTAGACGTATATATAGGGATTTATATAATAGATTTATATATTTAAAGATCTATCGTAATAAGTAGTATTAGATAATTATTTAGTAGATTATAAGTTTTCCTATAGTACCTTATATCTTAATAGTATTATTATAGTATTCTAAATATAGATATACTTTCCCTATAACTATAGTTTTAGATATTATAGTAGATATTATCTATACGTATATAAAATAATACGTATTAAAAGAATAGTACCGTAAATTTTTTATATAACGTCTAATTATAGAACGGAATTTTTAGAAATATATATTATTTCTTTACTACGTCTATTAGGAGAACTATTTAAAATATAGACGTATATACTACTAATACTATTTATTATTTAACACGTCTATAAAAAAGGATCGTCTAATAACGAGAGTCTTTTAATAATACCGTTCCCACATATTACGGTAATGACACCGTGTTGATACCGTTCCATAATCCCAGCAAAAAGCGCTAAGGTACTTTCCTTCATTCACCCTTCTTGCGATTATTATATGAGTTCAATGCAGTGGTAGTTGTCAATACTTTACGTGATTGTTTACTATACTCCAATAGTTCTGGCTGAGGAGAAGCTTCAAGGGAAAAGAAAGAGATATTTTTGAAGGATTCACAGCTGTGCTGGCAAAAGATAACTAAAGACAGGTGCAGGCTGTATCTCCCTACCTAATCTAAGTACGTTATCAAGGGGCCTAGGATGTAAGCATGCTTGTAGCAAGGTCATATATTCCTACTAGTTGGCAACGGCTATCTCATCACTTGGCGTTATGGAGACATGCGCGTGACAAAAGAGGTGTCTCCATTACCTGTTTGTTACACATGATGATATTGGAGAAACGACGATGTATGCTGCTAGCCATTCACCGTGCGTGTCTGGTTCGAGGCTGCAGCCTTGCTGCATGCTTCTCTAATCGGCTAGCGCGCCGCGGCGTGGAGCCTGACGATGTGGCTTTTTCACGTCATCATTTTCATCAGTACTTGAAATCTCCATCTCTTTTTCTATTAATCAGCCATCAGGAACAAGTCATACAATCCGATCAGATTACTTGGTCCAAACAGCCCACGATGACATCGGCAATGCCAATCGAGGGTCCCAGTCACGGCGAGGACACTGATGGCAATGAGCTGGATGTCCTACCAAATGGGAGACTACCAGATGAAGAAGCTCAGCGGGGAGAAGGCGCAGAACTGAGAAATTCAGAGGAAAATCAGCCCCAGAGCGACACCTATCAGCGCAATGATGCAGACAATATGAGCACCGATGAGAGGTCACGTCTTTGGTCAGACCTGAAGACTAGCACAGGTTATTCGTCTTACCTCGATTACTTCGAAGCTCAAAAGAAGAAGAACAGACATTCCTATCCAATCGAAGACTCGGGTTTCTTGAGAGACCTCCCCGCACACAATAAGCCAGAGTATCCAACTTGTGCCATTCTTGACTTGTCTGACAGTGATTCATGGCCTAGAGTATCTTTGTGCAGTTGTAGCTCATCTGCGTCAGTATTTCTTGCGTCTTTGCGCCAACCCGCAGTCGAAGGGGCCATCCGAGTTGTTCTGTGGAGGACATCCGAAATTGGGGAAGATATGGTAAATGCGATTGGGCTGGGGTTAAAAATACATCCTCGCTTTTTTTATGTCCTGTCCACCGTGAGTGGGAGGTTGCGTTCAAAGTTCGCAGAGCCAGACAGGCTGGACCAAAGACCTCTTGCGCCCAACTCTGTTGGAATAGGGAGATTTGTCGTCACAAAGGCTCATCCCTATCATGCTATCAATCTCGAGGCAACTCCTATAATCTTGATTGCTGGTGAAGATTTTGGCACTCTGACCCGCAAAACACGCCTCGACGAGAGTTTGGACTTTTCGAGTCCGACGGTCGGAAGTCTTTTCGAATCTCTGGACAGAGTACCGGCATGGATAAAGGGATATCTTCGCGTATTGCAGCATGACATCGAGACAGAAGGAGGTTCAATTACTGAAGATAGTGCAGATCTTTCATTCAGATCACTGATTCCTGTACTGTGGCTTAATATGTTCAGCATACGCGAAAAATGTCATTCGATTCGAGAAGATTACTACAAGTTCATCATCCCTCGCGATAAATTTTTAAAGTCACTATTAAAAACCCAACCTCGATATCGATATATACGTGAGAAGTCGACACGGCTAGAAGATTTATTTGAGTGGCGCAAAGACTTAAGGCGAATAATTGAAGATTCAGAGGATACTCTGGAACAGATTCAGAGATTTATGCGTCCACGGCGAGTATTCGGCAAGCGGCGAGAAAGATCATCGATCGAAGATGACACCAACCAGGTCCATCTCGAAGCACACCGTCTGGAGGCAGAGATCCGTGACTATTTGCAACTCCAGACTGGAGTGGTGGCAATACAGGAATCAAGAAGATCTATCGAGCTATCCAATCTCCAAATCGAGGAAGGGAGGCGTGGTAAGTCCATAGCTTAAAGCTGCGGTGGCCACTGACTGATTTTTCTAGTCAGAATCTGTGAGTTACACAATTAGGGATGATACCCAAATGACTAATCTGAACCACTTGTCAGTCACTGTACTCGCTTTTGTATATATACCCTTAAATCTCGCGACCTCTTTTTTTGGGATGAACCTTCAACAACTCAATGGAAGCGGACAAAATTTACGGGTATTCATTATCACTGCGGTGAATCTATTAGCTGTAACAGGAGGCTCCTGGTTCCTGATCGAACAAACCAACAGCTATAGGAAGTGGCAAAAAAGAAGTCTCGACGAAATGTATGATGGACAGACTCAATTTGCACTTGGGATACGGCTCGCTCTATTCGTCTGGCTTATTTCACAGGGGCATACGTACTGGATGTTCACATCTGGGGCTTGGTGGCGTATTATTGCAAACCATAATTCTCGAATGATCCACACTCATCTACCACCATTAGATAATGGTTGTCTGAATGCTTGTGAGCTTGTTTCAAAATTTCAAAGAGCAGCTTATACCCCGTCGTGGTTTAGCAGAGCAGGCAAATCGCCCACTATATGGTACAACTCCTCATAGCAAGCGCCGAAGAGGGAGACCCTGTAAGGACATGATGAGCTCACATAGCGTGTACGCGAGCTGATCTATTCTATCGAGCAACAGAGGTTTTGGAGGTCAACAAGAGCGCCATCCCTCATTCTAAATCCAAGTTACGTACTTGGAATTCGAAACCTTACTTCACCGCAGAATACAGGACCTTTTCACGAGAATCCTGCAGCACATACTTCTAGTCCTAACCTTAACTAAGTTTTGTGAGTTTCACATGCATTTCAAATACTGATTACCTCGACAAAACGAACACCGCGACACTTGGTATTCGGAGAAAATCCTTCTCTCCAGTGCTTCCTGAACTCCAACCGAAAACAAAAAGCATCGATTCTCTCTCGTACAAACTCACTCGTCTGCACCTCGCTCCGACCATCTCTACACTATAATTCCACGCAAACATTTTCGCATAGTCTGAGCTGCCCTCCCTATCCTCATCCGCTGAGATTATCTAGCGAAACACACAGCTCGCTATAGCAAAATCATGGCACCTTCACTTGAATCAGCAATACAAACAAAAAATCAATAGATATCTCAAAGCGCAAAAAGAGGACGATATAGTTCCTCTGTCTATCGCACCAACCATGTCTAGTTACAAGCGAATGCCTTTTCGTTAACTGTATCTAGATCAGATCCACTGCAATCGCTGCACAAAACACACAATTTTCAAAACCCCTCCCTCCACTCCCCCTTACCCCTTTCCTTCACTTCGATCCCTTTCTCCCCCTCCCCCCCATCAACAAAACCCCTCAAAAGCGGGAAAACCGCCTCCAACAACGTCCGCACCAACTCATCCTTATCCTCAATCCCAACACCCGTTTCCGCCCCTGCTGTCGCAATGTCGATCAGTATCTCGAGCACTTGGATTGCTCTTGTGGCGTTGGCGATGAGAGTGGTGGTGTTGTAGGTTTGGGGAAGGGGGGTGGTGAGGTTGGTTGCGGTGTTGTTGAGGAATGAGGGGTGAAAGGGTGGGTCGGGAATTGCGGGGTGGAGAGAGGGGATGGTGAGGTTGGTGGGGGAGCCGTTGTTGAAGAAGGGGGGTTGGATGGGTGGAGTGGAGGTTGGGAGGGTTGGAGAGGGGAGTCCGGATGAGGGAAGTGTCAATGAAGGAAGTCGACCCGTTGGTTTCGAATCATTGAGGTTTGGACGTGGAATCGATGGTGATGGTGAGGACATCACCCTCGACGGCACGCCAAGCGATGAAATATCCCCAATCGTCGTGAGCTCGGAGATCCTGACCCTCGAATAGGGTTCCGTGGCCGGTAGTGGTACCGCAATCGAAGGCACGGGTATCGAGAACTCGGTCACAGACCCCACGCTCTCAGCTTTCTGGCTCGGAACAGCGAATATAGGTAGTGCGGTTGGGTGAACGGGGAACGTGATGAGCGGGAGGCCGTAGGAATCGAGGCTCGATGCTCGTTGGGGTTCGGCGTCCATTATTGGTAAGGGGATTATTAGGGGTGGTGGGGATGTTTTTGGGGGGAGGGCGGTTGGGGAGGGATGGGGTTGGTGGTGGGTGGTTGGTGAGTGGGGAGTAGGAGTTGTTGGTAGTGTGATTTTGGTGGAGGGTAGCAGTGTGGTGGGTGGATTGTTTAGTGAGGAGAAAGGGATAGGGATTGGGTTGGCGGATATTTGGGGGGTTAGTATGAGTAAGAGATTGTAGGCAAGATGCATGGTTGGGATTGTAGATGGAGGGTTGTTTGAGAGTCTTGTCTCTCGGGAAGGTAGAGGATGATAAGTGAGTAGAGGTAGATGGCGTGGCACTTGCTCGCGCATTCCGTGAGCTAGAGGGTGAGACATTGGCAGCGCGAAGAATGCAAGATTGTTCGGCCACGATGCTCTCCCACATGGGATCCGCGAATGAATAGATAAATTCATAGCATGTGTTCTGCTCAGAGATACGAAAAGACGTGGCACGGCTAGGGTATAAGAGGTCTGCTTAGTAGCATGTTTAAAGTGCAAGTAATAACTGTCGCCATCACTCGTCGTGTAAAGCAGCGAGACACGGAGCCGGAAAATAGGCTTCAAATCTAAATCTATTTCCATCATATGCAGCTCTGTCGAAAGAAAAAAAATTTGCTCTTACTGAGTCATCTTCGCCCTCTCACCCTCATAAACCTCATCAATCTCCTCCCCCCAAACCCACTTCATCCTCCCCTCCAACCTCTCCCTCACCCTCGGCAAACAAGCCTCATACTCCTCCCCCCTCAACCCCTCCGCCTGCATCTCATAAACATCCCCCGCTTCCCTCGCCGTCCGCTGCGCCTTCTGCGCTCGCGGCAGTCGCACATCTTGATAAAGATTCATCCATTTCGGTACACTATCTTGTGAGCTGAGACAGTCGTGCAGCGCGCGCCCGAGAATGTAGCCATCTTCGATGGCCTGGCCGGCGCCTGCGCCTGGATGGGGCTGTTAGTTGGGGATTTCGATGGGGGGGTGTTGGGACGCACCTTGGTGGGGCAACATGGCGTGGGCCGCGTCGCCCATTAGTATGACTTTTCCACTGGCCCAGACCCATTGCTCCAGCGGCTCTCGGTCGTTTAAGATCCATTTCGACGGCTTCTCGTCCATTAATCCAATCACCTTCCGCACCGTCTCCTCGAAGTCTTCGAAATCCGTGGCAAGCTGGCTTCGCTCGCCGGTCGAGGTCCAGCTTTCTCGAAGCCCCCCCAGTGTCGATTCCGGCGTCGACACGAATGCAACAATGTTCAAGGTTCGGTTCTGACTAATGGGGAAAACGAAGAAATGCTTGTCTTTGCACAACCAGCTTACGGAGTAGGTGGGAAAGGGCCACCACGCTTCAATCTTGGACGTCGGCACCAAGCCTCGATACGCTATTCTACCGCTGTATGTGGGGTTCTCGGGAGCGAATTGCGCGCGGAGGCTTGAGTGGATGCCATCGCAGCCTACGACGAGATTGGCACTTGCGGTTGTGCCGTCTTTGAATTGAATGCGCGCTACCTCACCGTCTTCCTGCATTATTCAGCGCTGGATCGCAAGAGGAGAGATGTTGGTACTGACATCGACATTTAAACATATCTTCTTCGTATGCAACGTCGCCGCCCCTCGCTCCTTCACCGCGTTGAGCAATACTTCAAGGAACTCGGCCCGATGAACGGGTAGCTGCCTAATCTTTTGCTGATCATTAGACGGCGACGGCACGGTAACGATGTCGTCTCCGTTATCATATCTCCGGAATGATATCCAAACTCCTTTCCGGTCTCCGGCGATGTTGTTCATGGCATCTCCCAAACCGATTCGATGTAGGAGTTTGGCGGCATTCACGCCAATGCCAACACCTGCACCAATCTCCGAATACTGCGATGCCTGTTCGTAGACGTCGATGGTGATGTTGTCATTTTTGCAGTGGTGGTGGAGGGAAAGGGCAGCGAAAAGACCGCCAATGCCGCCACCAATGATGGCTATTCGGAAGGGTTTTTGGGACTTTGATTCCATTTTCTACTCGCTACTTTCTTTACTGGAGCTTTCTTATTGGTTTCTGACTATCTATTATCCAAAGTCCTTGGCCATAGCGTTGACGTAGAGGCCATTCGTATTCGCAATGCAGCCGAGCAAGCCGGAAAATCGCCGCATCTCAGCTACCGAGTTACACAGAAATCCACGTGGAGAAATGCATATGTTGTATTTTAGCTTTTTGGCCCCCCTGCATGATGTTGCATGTAATGGTACGCGGGGCATGGTTGGTGACGTTTGGGCGTTGCCCGGCGTTGGCACCAGCAGCTAGTTATACATTTAGTGCTTGACGCTCGCCTCCCGTTGGGTGCTTGACCCCCTAGCGACCCTGGGGCTGCGTGCCGTGTTTCCCTTGAGATTATCAAATCTGAAATCTTTAAGGGATTTCCACTCATTCTTTTCAAGTATACGATTATATGTGATTGCTTTCATTCTTTTCTTCAATTGCGATTCGACGCACAACATTCGTTTCGGGATTCCCCTTTATATATTTGCCATCATGGCACTCGGACATTCTGGCAACGATGTTGAGATCACCAGCACTGATAGCGAAAGCAAGCATGTCCACTCCAACTCGTCGCAAGCCGCAGACGCCAGGCTTGACAAGAATGGTATCCCCTTGGTGCCTCAACCCACTTCAGACCCTCTGGACCCATTGAATTGGAGTCCATGGCTCAAAATCCTCGTGCTGTTGCAAGTGTCGCTCCTGGCTTTCCTCGCTCTTTTCAGTGCTTCTTTAATAGTGAGTGCCCAATTGATCAACGTGGGCCGTACAGTGTGCTATTGAAGCTAATCTGAGCATCTTTAGACCCCAGCATTCGTTCCCCTTTCAAAAGCTCTCCATAAAGAGATTACAACAACGGCCTACGTTACATCTGTCTTCATAGCCTTCGTCGGCGCCTCATCTCTCTTCTGGAACCCAATCGCCAACGTCTACGGCCGCCGTCCTATTTATATAATAAGCATATCCGTCGCAATCGCAACATCCGCTGCCTCTGGCGCTTCCAGTACGTACGGGGAGTTGATCGCTTTCCGCGCATTGAATGGATTCTTCGGGGGAGTGGCGCTCGGTTTGGGAAGCGCGACGGTGACAGACTTGTTCTTTGAACACGAGAGAGGGTTCTATATGGGGATTTATACGCTTTCGTTGATCACGGGTGGGCACATTGCGCCCATTGCTGGAGGATACATTGTCAAGAACACCCTAACCTGGAATTGGTGTTTCTATATCCCGGCCATCATCACGGCGTTTGTGCTGCCGCTTTTCATCTTCACGGTCCCGGAGACGCTGTACTCGCATTCGGCTGAACGTGTCCAGAAGCCTTACGGGTCGTGGATGGAAAACATGACCATGCGCGGGAGGGCTCACTCTTCGCGCTCTCTCAAATTCATCGACTTCTTTCGCCCCATTCAAATGCTCTTGTATCCCAGCGTCCTGCTGCCAATGCTCTACTACGCCGTCTCTTTCGGCTTCGGCAGCATACTATTCATCATCACCTCGGCCAACATCTTCCTCAAAGTCTACAAGTACAAGCCATATCAGACGGGCGTGCTACTGGGTGTTCCATTAACCGTAGGCAGCGTCATCGGAGAATTGGTAGCAGGCGGGCTTTCCGATTGGATCAGTGAGAAACGTGCGTTGGCGAGAAACGGAGCCAGAAAACCCGAGGACAGGCTTCTGGCGCTTTTCCCGGCCATTGTGCTTTTGCCATTGGGCATCATCATTGAGGGTGTTTGTTTGACGCATAAGTCACCCCCAATTGGGACGGGCTTTGGCATCGCAATTGCGAGTTTCGGCCTACAGATCGCGACGACCGTCGTGTATACTTACACAGCCGAGGTGAGCCCTATTCCTTTCTCCTCACCCCCTCTAATGTCATGGTGGGTCGTGCTCATATATTGCCCTTACAGTGCTATCGACAGCAAGCAGCCGAGATCGGTACCCTGCTTAATTTTGGCCGCCAAATCTTTGGTTTCGGCGTCGGTTTCTACGCCGTCGAATTGGGCACCGAGGTGGGCTTTCAAAACGCCTGGATCGCCTTTGCCTTTATCAATTTCGCCGTGTCGCTGCCCGTGCTCGCGTTGATCTTCGTGGGCGAAAAGTGGCGGCTCGCTATGGGTCCGCCCGGGTTCCACCGCGATCTCTAATATACATGGCAATCTATCTGTGCGTTTGTGGCCCCTGGTTTGTAGGTGGCGGTTTATAGAGCGGACTTGAAGCTCCTAGGGTTGCGTTCTATCTCTACCTTGGCGCAAATATAAGCGAGCTCAGGTCCCTTATCATTCGCCGGGACGCCTTCTTTTGTCCACTGTTTGGTGGCGTGTCGCTATAAAGCCTGCAATGCCCCGCCAAAAGCAAGCAGCGCACCGTTGATCTTCATCTAAACCATATGTACGTGAAGCCCCGGTATGTGATGAGTTAGCTTTGGCGCGCACGTGGTAGACACCCTATAGGCTGATATGATTCTGAATGCGCGGGGTTACCTATAGGCTGATATGATTCTGAATGCGCGGGGTTACGGAGCACGTAGTTTTACGCAAAAAAGTAAAATGAATTGGGGACCAGGATAGATGTGACGTAGGTGGTGCCATGGGGAGCGATGAATATTGGGATTGGCTGAGATAAGATATATTGTGGGGCCGGGGGCCAGGTTTAGGGGATTAGTACCATCAAGGGGCTCCCGGCCAAAAATTGCCAGTCCGCCCAGTCGAGCAACAATTGGTTCAGTCGAAGTCCGAGGCACGTCTAGCACTGGACTACGAACTCCGTGTTCTCCATCTATTTGATTTTTTCGTATACGTAATCCCCAGTTTCACGCTCGAGAGTTTGTGTGCCAACAAGGCGCTTTTTGAGCCTGCAGATGCCGATTATCCAATTGAAGACGTTGTTTTGTCAAGGGGAAAATAATGGCCTCCTGAGAAGAGGGTTGAAGTCCTGGGTAGGATTCTTTGAATCCAAATGCGGAACGTGGGCGGGATAGGTGTCAGAAGGAAGGAGAGACACGGGTCGCATGTCAGACAGTGTTATCGTCTCCGTCTGGCTCTGCTAAAATCGAATCGAAGTTTCTTGGCTGAGGTTGGTAATATTTGCATGAGTAGACTTGCGGAGTACGCTTGCGAGGGATTAGTAGGTTACGTTGCGAAGAGCCGTCTGAGCCGCTAGATCGTAGTTAACCTATTTCAGTTTCACTAATCATAATTACTTTATAAACGATATTTATCATTCGTCAGGATGATAAGAGCCCCGGCTGTTATTCCCCAACACCTTTGATAGAGCGGCGGAACATTGATAGAACTTCTCGCTTCGGCAAGGGCTCCTTTTTGTATTATGCCTTAGATCCCGTTTTGCTGCGTGGGGTTGGATGATCAGGAACAAGATGGCGCGAACTAACGTGCCATCCATGTCCGTGGTGATAGTGTTCCGAATGCCCGTCCTGGAAGTACAAGGGGATGGTGTTCGAAATATCTTTCTCGACTTCCTTTCTCTGGACGCTTTGGATACCTCAGGCCATCTTGTGTTTGTGTGGGATACCAACCCGCCGTCACCATTGATCCAGTAGAGTCAATGTTCTTGGGGCCTTGCCATCTCTAGAAGCAAATCTTTGCCATCGTCTCTCGCAAATTGCGGCCCGGAAATCTGTATTTCGAACATATTGGGCACCCACGTCTCACGACGAAGTGAGACTAAGCATCGAAATGGCGACACCACTCCCGGTGGGATTGCCAAATCCCGAGTTGCACAGCATACCTACAGGTGTACCAAATCGCGGACCTCAATTGAACGCGGTGTATATTGGAATGGTAGTTCCTGCGACGATCATTGTTGCTATACGACTGGGGTGGAAGTACCATCTGCCAAAGGGTTTGGGACTAGACGACCTCTCTATCTTTCTGGCTATTGTTAGTACACTGTGTGCACGGCGATGTTGGGCCTTGGTTGACGAAATATTAGTTTGCGGACTGGATACACACAGGCCTTGGTCTTGCCAGTATGTTGACAGTCGATGAGCGAATTGACAAGTTTTAACGAGGAGAACAGCGGTACAATATGGCTTTGGACATCATGCTAATGATCTCCCCCCCAACGACCTCAGAAATGCTATCATGGTACGAATGTACTGCCGGAATATCCCCAAGATCATAGCTGAGGTGTTTGTAGTTCTGGTATGGCTGCCAAATCGTTTACAAATTCCTCGTCGGCTTTACCAAGACCGCCATCATCTTCCTCTATCTCCGATTATTCGTCCAATGGAATTTAAAACGGTTCGCTCAAGTCCTCGCTGGCGTAGTCCTTGTCGGGTCATTCGCGTTCGGCATCGCGTCCGTATTCGAATGCAATCCTATACATAAACTCTGGGACAGGCGACAACCGGGCACCTGCTTCGACCTGGGTGCATCATGGTATGCGTATGCTGCATTCAATAGCATTTGCGATCTAATCATCATTGTCATGCCGATGCCGGCGGTCTGGAGATTGCAACTCAAGTTGACGCAAAAGCTTTCTCTGGCCGCAGTCTTCCTGTTGGGCTGGTTTGTCGTCTTCACGAGCATAATGAGAATCGTCTCCCTTCCTTCTTCTGCAAAGTCAAAGGAACCGACATGTGTGTGATCCCCACTGCCCCTCCGCCCCTTTTTCTCAAACTTCGGCTGCGTCGTACGTATCATTCTTTCCCCCGCTAACGTCTTTTCAAAAAAAGGGGGTTCCGTCAACGCCACCATCTGGGCCGAAATCGAAGGCGGTACCGGCATCATCTGCGCCTGCCTTCCCGCTCTCCGCGCCCCCGCCGTCACAATCTACCGTTACTGCACCGGCCGCTCCTCTAACGACACCTCCTCCCGCAGCCGCACTTACAACGAGTTCCACGAAATCGACAAGACTCAACCGAGTAGCGGCAGTCGCTACGATGCCGACGGCACCGTATTTGACTTTGCGGACCCGCCGCCGCCGCCGTCGAACAATCAACGGAAGTCGAGGCTTAATGATCCGTGGGGGGACGCGATTCCACTGTCTACTGCGCAGGCCACCGCGACGAGAGGCGGGAGGTCGAGTGATGATGATAGTGAGGAGAGGGCGATGGGTATTACGAAGACGGTGGGTTTTGATGTGTCGAACGTTTGAGAAGGGCAAATGTATTGGTGTATATGCTGATGTGTGGTTATCGATACTGTATGTGTATACGGGTATGTATATTCGCGGAATGATTGTTCTCAGTTCGGGATGGAAAATTCGGACGGGAGGCAGTGTAAGACTACTGTTTGGGTACTGGGCTCGGTTGCCCCCGTTTTTCTGTGGGTGTTGGTCTCGAAATTTCTTTTGTTGAGCTTTATAATGATAGCGATAGAATTATGTTACGACCAAAGAGACTCAAAAAGTTAGTGTTTTTATACAACTCCCTGTGACATCTGTAGTAGACACCAGCAGTACTGCAGATTGTGTACCGGTCCTTTTCGCATGCTTAGGGCGGAAAACTGCAACGTCAAACGTTTAACGATATCATCTCTTGAACCATTTCGTGGACCTAGCCAGTCCGAGCGATTGCACCAGACATCTATCTCGTACTCAGGATCCATGAGTCCTGGCCGAAATTCTTCGTCTCTAAGCCGCTTGGGGGTGAAGCCGCTGTTCTTGGCAGCCTGCCGCACCGGCTCAGAAGCTTCTCATCCATTCCACATCTTGGGACTAACTGGCACGCTTTCATAGACTGAAATAAGTAGTGTCGTTTCAGGTCGAAAGTTGACTGTTTGGAGTCCGCGCCATGCGTAATTAACGGGATGGATTTTCAGTTCTGCTCGGTGTTTTGTCTTCCTGAGTCTGTCAAATGTTTGCGCAGCGCTCATCGTAATAAAAATATGGCACAATGCTTCGAGTGATGGGTACTGGCTCGAATGGGTCCACCTCCAACGAATCGAGTCCAGCTCTCGTATGAAAGTTTTGTAGTTGAGAGTGTTATGAGAGGACGTGGAAGGATGACCTCGAAATCTTGTGTTTACCGCACAGTCTGATCAACGCTCATGCCGTCGCTTGATGACTGGATGGCACTTGGAGAATTGGACCCCCTTGAGAGAGATTTGATCAGGAGATATGGCGGTCTCGGAGTACAATGTCCTATTTTGATCTTGGCCCCGTCAGATTCATAAGTGCCCTTTTCCTGTCTCACCTTCCGACTTCCTGTATTCTTGTTTTGGTACACAAGGTTTTTTGGAACAGATGTCTGTTGCTGTTCTCGAGGAAGTTGCCGGACAGGGACTGCCAAGAGACGGCGACGAGCTAGTCTGCATTTGGGATAGCCGGAATACTCGCTTTAGCCTCATCAATCCGAGCCAAGCTCTCACCTAGATACTTGTGCAAGAATCTTGAAGTATTCTGTTTGAACTATCATCAATGTCTCAGAAGCGAGCCAGATCTTCATCACCGGCACGTATCTTCAGATCCTCCCCAATTGAAGATCGATCTTCCAGATTCATCGCATTTTACTCTCCCACCCTCGCTGCAAAGGAGCTACAAGCACATGTAGACTTGAAGAGTGCAAGCCATCTCATCACGGCATGGAGGACACCCAGCACTCAGTGTGCGCTTGATGCAAAGCGGCTTCTAGAAATCGGCCATGACGATGACGGCGAAAGGTATGGTGGGAAGGCTTTGGAGAAAGTCCTCGTTGAAACAGATGTAGAAGGCGCAATCGTCGTTGCGAGGTGGTATGGTGGTGTCATGTTGGGCCCTGTGCGCTTTGATCATATCAAGAACTGTGCCCGCGATGCTATCATGCAATGGTCATCAGAAAGGGAAAGGTCCGCGAAAAAGGCAAAAGTTCGAGAAGATGAGGCTGAGAGGGAAAGGCTGATGGAGATCCTTCCTGAAAGAGATCAGAGTATCACGGTTCTGAGAGATTTACTCGCGGAGAAGAATCAACAATCTTCATCTGCACCTGGGGAGAAAAGGAGCCCGGCAAAGACACCGGATTACTCGACTCTGCCATTGGCGACGCTGGAGAAGCTCGAGCATGTGAGAGATGCGACCATTGGGTGGATACTCAAGCAAATAGAAAAGGTCGAGAAAGCACAGGCGGGAGAGACTGATGCAGACAGTGTAGCCATACCACCTGCATCGGAAATACCAAAAGGGGCGACCAACCTCAATGAGCGCCCGACAACGGGCGAAGAACCCGAAGCAACAGACCTCAAGACAGAAACCACGAAAATAGCTGCATCGAAAACCGATAGTGTTTAAATCCACGTATCACGACAAGGTTACCAACAATGTAGATTCTTCTTTGCTCAAGGAAGCCGCCTCGTGGCTTTACGTCTCCACACGGAAGTCCATACCATGACACCAGAAATCCGGATACCGCAGAAGAACTCCAGGGAACCCCTTTCGAAGCAACCCCCGCCGCGGTCCTCCCTGCTCCCCACCTCTCCCCACCAGATCACAACACTCACGCTGTCAACCAAGCCCACGACCAACCACAAAACTCTCTCGCTTGGGACGATCAAACCCCTGAGCATCAAAACCTCCACACCCAAAAGTAGTGCACCAACGCCGATTCCTCATATCTCCACACCCAAAGATACCCCGAGCGCAGCGCATTCCCCTCCGCAAAAAACATTCCTCCCCCGACCGACCTTCTATCCCGCGAGTATAACCAAGACGAGACGACACGATCTGTCGCCGGCGTTGAGTACGCTATTTCATGGAAATAGAATCTCATCGCTGGCGCGATGATACAACATAGATTATATATATGATTATCTAAATCTTCACAGTCAATTATTCGTTCATTCATTCATTCATCCATGAATGCATCCGTTGCTTTGAATACCAGCCGTTTCTTTTTCGAATAGGTAGCTTGCAAGCACTGGCGCTCGGAATACGGGGGATGTACTCTGGGATGTGTTGCGGGCATATAATTCCCTCACCCCTTCTCCATCCTATCAATAAAAATAAAACTAAAAATCGTATAGCAGAGTCTTACTTGCTGGTAGGTGTTTGCTGGGAAGTTTTGTTTGTGTTGGTGTGGTGGTGTGAGGATTGGAAGGGTGGGGAGGGAAGAGGGGAGTAAGGGGACGGGGGGGAAGGGGAGAGGGAAGGGGTGGGAAGGGGGATGGGGAAGATGGGGAGAGGGTGGAGAGGGGTATGGGGTTGAGGGGGAGGAGGGTGGGAAAGAGAGAGGGGGGGGGAGGAGGGATGGAACGGTGCTGGAGTTGGGACGATTAATTATGTATTGCGAAGGAAATATATGTTTCGAGAGAAAGTTCTCGTCGTAAAGTCAAAAAACACCACATTTGAAGTACATGCTCAATGCATCCGCCACACTACTCCTCACCCCGGAACCGAACAAACATCCCTATAAAAAAAAAATCGCTCCCACAAACGCCCTCCCACCCCCGCATAGCCCAAACCACTCCCCCTCCCCACCCTCAACCCAACCCCCCAGTACTCTTACACGCACTCACAGCATTAAAATACCACAAATGCGCCGCCACGTCCGTCTCATTATTTCCCGTATTCCCATTGAAATTCACCGCCCCGGTAAGAACGCTAATATTCCCGGCGCTGGGCACGATGTCGTTGGCAGTGTCGATGTAATACTCAGGACTAATATGCACATACCCGATATCCTGCAACGGGCCAGGACTCAGGGGTGGTAGCCGAGGCACCGGGTCCTCGTAGTGCGTGACGCGGTAGTTGCCGCCGAGGTTTTGGTTCGTGATGTAGGTGCTTAAGGGGGGTGTGGCGATGCGGGGGGCGCCGTAGGTGTAGAGGTCGATGGGTTGGGCGGTTGATTTGCGGATTTCGGCGGCGGCGATGGTGGCGATGGCGCCGCCTAGGCTGTGGCCGGTTATGACGAGGTGGTTGGTGGGGTAGGCGGTTGTGGTGGTGGCGAGGGCGGCGAGGATGCCGGTGCGGGAGTCACGCCAGCTGTCGTAGCTGGGGTTGGGGGTGGGGTCAGTGGTGGGGGTTTGGAGATGGGGGTTGGAGGGAGGAGCGAGGGTAGGGGAGGGATGGGGTGGGGGGGTTTACGTACAATCCTTGATGGCAGAGACATTCGGAGCAGATGTCGGTGGGGACAAGCACGGCGTCGAAGTCGGTGAGCCAGTTGAGGATGGTGTGAGTGCCGCGAAACGCAAGGACTGTAAGTCCGAGGGTATGGTCGACGGCTAGGTAGCCGGTTACACCTGTGACGCCGGAACTGTTTCGCAGGTACCTTTGGTCAGTAATGGAAGTCTTACAATGAGGGTTCGGATAGAGGTGTTGATTGGAGATTCCACTAGTCTGGCATGGGGCATACTTTTGAAACTCGTAGACCGTGGTCACATTATCGGCTTGGACAAGAGGACAGTTCCCGGCCGCACATGAGACTTTGGTGCCGCCATTTGAGACATCAATGTCAGCCTCGCAGTAGGAGGCCGCGGCAAATTGCTCGAAAAGCTGGAGATTTGCAAAGGTAGTGGGATCGAGGGCTGATGTTTCGTTTTTTAGCTACGACGTCCTGAAGCAGCCACAGCATACTTTGTTGAGCACCTACATCTTTGCGTAAGTGGAGCTGCCAGGGCAGAGGAGAGTAGGAGTAAGATGGCTCCAATTATTTTGACAATGGGAGTGTATGGCATTTTCGATGTCGAGTAGCCGTACGACTTTGAAACGCGTCGAAAAGGGGATGCGTGTAAGTTTGGTGAAGGATAGGAGGGCAAAGACCTCATTTTATCTCACGGCCTGGATGATCTTGGAAAACAGGGAGTCCGATCATCATCCACCAGCCTGAAATCGCATGCATTACGCCCGAGATGAGAAGGAAGAATAGCCAATGCCTTGAAACCGGTGTGAGACATAAGAGCCCCACATTTTAAAAGCTCGGCTTACTGCCACAACACTTGATCCTCTGGGCGGGGTACACGCTAAGGGGGTGGCGTATACCCCGGATGACGAATAGCCATACGACGTTGTATTCATTCCGCCTGACGCCCGAAATCCAATGCAGGCGATCAGGAGGTTTTCTCTATTGCGGACGGGGCGTTGCATTGAACCTGCAGATCTAAATATAGAATGCGTATAGCAACCTCGGTAAAACCTGGTTTGGGCCTCAATCGCCGCTGCAGCATCGCATTGCGTGAGATATGCGGTCTAATCGGACTCTTCGCATCTACAGCCTTGGGATGATCCTTTGACTGTGCTTGAAGTGCCGTATGGATTACTCGTGCTCGTAGTAATGTCTGAGTATTCTACTAGCATTTTGCTCAGCAGTCATCCGACGGTCCGAGGTCCATCTCTTTCGCCATCGCCGCACGTGAGAGATATTCTGAAAAATGATAGTCAATTGACATAGTCACAGACTTGTAATAGTCATTTCCTGGGGGCGGACGAGCGGCTACCCTACCGAAGCCTTATTTTGCTTCTTACCTTAATGCTCCGGGGTGAGATTTATTAATTAACCCACATACGGCTAAGATTCGTGGATTCGGCTGGGATGGCGAATGGGGGCGGAGATCCAGCGCCTTACAACCAACCGCGGCGCATGAAATATCCTCAAGCCTTACTCCGTATACTCGCTCGCATTGGCTACTACTCGCTACGCTCATCTTCGGCATCGTATCAACTAGAAAACATCTTCGTTCCCTACAAGATGTGATGTGGGGTGATGTATCTGTGTACGTTTGAAGGTAGAAATTTTATGAGATACATTGAGACTTGTCTATTTGCTGCGAGAAGACGGCTGCTTGGAGAGGCTCGGTCACAGGAGCTTGGTATGTGGAATCCGTTCGGTGTCAAAGGGTAGGATCTTGTCATGGGGGTTTGATAGCAGGACTTAATGATTGTATTGTCTACCTTTATAGATTATTTACTAGAGATACTAGAGAAAGAGGAAGAGTGTTCTGATGATACAAATTACGGATTGTGCAACTACCTCCCTAAAACATCAACTACAAGTGCTGAGTTCTCGCAACCTTATCCTGGCACTCCTTGTAATCCAACGCATCAGCATCTACACCTTTGGTCTCGGGCACCAAGAAGAACGTGGAAATGGCACCGGCAACGTTGCAAGCGAAGAAGATCCAAAGGACGTTTGCCACGCCAAGTTTACCGGGTGAACTCAGGTAGTTGAACAGTACGCCGGACAGAATGGCGCCGAGTTTGCCGGTGGCGGCACTGACTCCATGGGCGAAACCGCGCACGCGGGAAGGGAAGAGTTCCCCGGGGACAATGAAAGTCGTGGCGTTGGGACCAAAGTTGAAGAACATCTAGGCAGGTAGTCAGCATGGGCATACTATTTACAACGGGAAGTAGCTTTGCTCACCTGGGCTATGGTGAAGCAGACGAACTTTCCAGCGGTGCCTAGATGCGCATAGTCGCCAGCAATGATGCCGAACATGAGCGCACAGACGAGGAAGCCTTGAATCTGGATCCAGCGACGACCAAGAATCTCGATGAAGTAGATGGTCAGAAAGTACCCTGGCACGTATCCGGCGGCGGCGATGATCAAATTTCCATAAGCATTCTTGAGAAGCGTGTCGTATTCGGTTTTGCCTTTGGAGAAACCGATCGCAGCCAGGAGCACAGACTGGTTGAGATTGACACCATAAAAGGCGACATCGACGAGAAACCAGCAGGATGCAGTGCCGAGCAACTGTTTCAGATGTCTCCACTCGCTGAAGTAGGTCATGAATGTTGTCAACTGCACGTTCCGAGTCGGTGGCGCAACGTGTGCTTCAACAATAGAAGCGTTTCTGTCTTGAGAGGTAATGCCGTCTGAATCTGCGTCCGTGGTGTGCGCCTTGGCGGTTTTGCTGGCGTAGTCCATGGTTGTCGCTGATGAAGAGAGCGACGAGGTCTTAAGCATGCTGAGCTCCCCAGATTGTAGGTACTTCTTGCTCTCGGGCATGGTCAGACGTTGCCAAAGAGTAGCGGCGGCTGGGACGAGAGCGACTCCGATCTGAAGTCGCCAGACGGCGTCCAGGTGGCCATATTCTCCGTGCTTTAGAGCTTTGCTGAAACAGCCAAGAATGACAAGGGTGACGATGGAGCCGGCGAGGGTTCCCTGTTCACGTACTTCAGCAAGATTCTTGCAAATCAAACATGGCACGGTGGCTTTGGCCATACCCATCCTTGATTGGAGAAGATCCAGCCTAGCATGCGTCCGCGATTGCGCAGAGAGGAGCGCTCAGCAACGATTGACGCGGACATGGGGTAATCTCCACCAATACCGATTCCCATCAGCACTCTCATGCCGAAGAGATACCAAAACTTGTTCCTGGTTGGGCCAGCCAAGTGGTTGGGCAAGCTGATGACCAGTATGACGCCGACCATCATGATGATCATCTCTTTTCCGTAAACAAACTTCCGACCAAAGGCATCGCCGAGGAATCCAAAAGACAGTTGACCGATGATATTGCCGATGTTGGCAGCCGCATTGACAGCGCCACGAAGGAGAAGAGGGTAGGTAGGGGTCTTGACAGGGGGCTTGGCCAGACCACCCCAATATTCGTAGGTCCATATCGGGGTGACCAAGTTGATGATGAAGAGATCGTAGGAGTCGAGGAAGAAACCGACACTGTCGGTATGTGTCAGTGAGCTTCTTTTGATACTACTAGGTGGGTCCTACCCGCAGATGGCATATAGCTTGAGATCTCCTCTGGTCATGACACGGGCTGCGCCAGTCGGTCTATGTGACGCTTCATACTCCTCCTACAAACCAAGTCAGATCAACACGTTCAGAGTCCACGGAATCGAAGAAAGGGTAGGGGAGCGTACGACGGAGATGATCTGTCCCGAGTCATCCTTGCGAGTGTAGCCTTCTTCTTCCCACTTCATGATTGCGATTTATGAGGCGACGATGATAGTAGAGGTGAAGGAAGAAAGAGGGGGGAGGAGGAAGCTTTGGGGCTTGGAAGGCGACAGGGGAGGAAAGGCTATGTTTATAGACACGATGGGACAAGGGTATAGAGGAGTCCTTATATGGGCTCTCGGGTGGACCGAGGTTTGTCGCCAAGGTGTTTGTCGCCAAGGTGCTAAGGAGGTATTGAGACATGTTCTTGTAGGGAGGGTGTGGGAGAAGGTGGGAGAAGGTGGGTGGATTGATTGATTGGTGGAGAGTCTAGGTCGAGTCGGAGAGAGAGAATGGAAGATGGAAGGATGAGCGGAGGAGAGAGCCGAATTGTAAGTGAGAGACTTTGCTGAATGTGTCCATGGTTTCCGAAGCTGCATAAGATGCAAATCTATAAAATCGGTAAAACTGCAGTAGTTGGTAAAGCCACAAAAAGATAGTCGAGAGCAAAAGAGGCGGAGTGCAGCTCATGCATTCATCCATGAGAATTGACGGAGAACCTGTCTTTATGAAACGTGGGCGAATGAAGCCATCTTATAGGTCAGGAAAGAGCCAAGATATGCCAAGATGTGCCAAGACTTGTCGGCGGAAACCACGGGACGGTGTCGACTAAGGCAGGTAGATAACCGTACGAGGAATAGCTTGGTGGGAAAAGGCAGGAGTGAAAATTATTGGGCCTGGCTGGACCCCTTGGCTAGAATCTCATAGGGCTTGGCACGTGAGGGCGCCACATGGCTCGGCATCCTTGGCGGGTTGCCCGGCGCAGGGCTCATGCCTCGCATGCTTCACAGTGAGAGTAGTAATCAGCATAGCAGTACAACAGGCAGCCTGGCACGTGAGGATATCATCATCATGACTTTCCCCCTCGGCAATCGTACTCGGGTCTTTGAATTGATGTATTTCATTTCATGGTTGAATCGATTTGTTAAAGTAAGAGAAGTGCGTGGCATCTCCCTCTAATCGTGTCTACCTTATGCTCTAAGCCTAAAAAGTAAGAGGATACCGAAAAGGTCTGCACACATCAAGCCACCCGATGCATGCGAATCAGAGCACGTGTTTCTTCCATTTATCCTGAAAGAATTCTATTGTCATGGTATAAAAACTCTATGTGGTACTATTATGTTATCTTTTAATCTAAGGAAAAAAGGTTGACGGCTTACTTTACTTTATGACAGACATTCTAAAGTATTTGTTACAGGTACCATCATCAGATACATACCTATGCTCTACATAAATATGTGATGGTGTCTTGGTGGTTCTCCGATTGAAGTCCAAGTTCAAACCATCGTGACCCCTTGTTACGTGGCCTGTTGAGTTGCAGATCTCCATAACGCAGTGAAAAGAGGATGCGCACACTCTTCTTTCACTGCTTTCTGCGTAATCACACATTCTCATCAGATAGTGTACTATATCTACGACCGCTCACCACGACCTTTTCGCCTCGGCCCAACACTCAGCCTTCGTCACTGTCCTCGAGCTGATGACCACTCAATGGTCACTCTTGGCACCGCCACCCACTAGAATGCTTATGCAAATTACCTGAAATGGCCATTCACGAGTCTCCTGTGGTCTTGACCCAGTTCACTATGTATGGCCTCCCCTCGGCCATCCCTCCCAAGCATGCAAAATCTTTATCTCCACCATTACATCTCTTCAGCGCCATAATTCTGGACCCTATCGATAAATGATAAGACTATCATGCCCAACAGCCTGCGAGGTATCTAGATATACTGCAATATCTGTAGTATTCCCTGCGTTCACGGCGCCGAGAAACACCTAAGACAATGGCGACGCGGGCGCTACAGAGTCTGTCTTGACATGAAGTCAAGAGTGCTGATTACTGTACAGGACCATCACAACCTTCTGTACCCATCTTGGCCTTGGTTTTGCATTTTGTTTCATCGGTCATATTTCGGCTAGATGTCGGCCAGATGGAAATTTCAGCACGGCCTTGTGCGATGATCAGTGCCATAGACGAGTCGGAACTTTTCGTAGAATTCTCGATCTTGCAAATGCTCCTTACTCCGGCATTCGAATGAGTGTGTGTGTATGAGACGGTCCTTTTCTTTGATTTTGCTAATCTAAAAGCTCTAACGTCGAGAAAGGCGGGACTATCGGAAGATGACCTCAACGTGACCTCACGTGAACTGTGAACAACTGCCTCGCGACTAATAAGGGCAAAATTATCAGATACACAAGACAGCAGCTTCAAAGGCACCCCCCTAACGGAGGTGCCTGCAATCAGTATGTCTCCCTGGATCCAGACTGGTGAATGACTATTTGCTCTTTGCAGATAAAGTACACTCCAAATCTGATTCACGTCCGGCCTGTTTTTGCAGAATTATCTAGTCAAGGTGTTTGGTCAGATAAGATCGCGATCTTTTTCACAAAATTGCCAGGAGCTTGAAAATCGTCCTCGCCAACCTCTTGATGGTGGGCTAGGCGCAGGATGCGAATGATGAAGAGTGCATCCTTTGCCCGATGGCGTAGCCCAGTTTGGAAGTATGTGATGATCTTGTAAGCCTGATTCCGAAGTAAGCATGTCGATCCGAAGAAGAGATTTTCTGGGTTCCAGACATGTTCTATTACGCTCCCACGTGCCACCCTCTCCCTTTGCGCGTCTGATTGGTTACACAGGAAGTCGCTCTACGCCTCATGCCAAGCGTTGCCTCGTCTGTTATCTTGCCATTCACTGGCAAATATCCCACCCCGTACGGCCTGAATAAGGTCCACTTCATGGCTATTAGTTTCGGCGCTGTGCAACTCGTCAAGTGCTGGTCATTTGTGAGTACGATTTTGGGGGGCGCTGAGCTTTTTCGGACTTCAATCATCTCTTCGACCCAAGACGTGTTCAATCTATGATTTCTCTCCGAGAGCGTACGGGTTCCGTTCTGTGGCACATCGAAGAAGAAAGCGCTCATTCCCTTCCAGTTGCTGTCCGCAGCGTTGATTTTCGAGGCGACTCGCACATTCCTGGCTCCCACGGCCACGACGACCACCACGGACCCCTCCATCTAGAAAAAATAATAAGCCTGCTGCTTCTTTCAAGAATGAGCTAGGCCAGTACAATTCAACAGCTTCGATCTGCATGATACCAGCCGTCTTCATGTACCGGTCTGCGTTCTCAATATCCACACCATACCATACCTTGACGACAGTACTCGCATTTCCCAAGGTAGAGCATTGGTTGCAAAGCGTGGTTCGCGGCCATGTCGGTCTCATGTCGAGCTAGATGGACCAATAATCGCCCTGCATCATGCTGAATATCAAGCACATGTCAATCGGATAGCGAGTGCGTGGTGGCCGGACACCGTCGTAGACGACATCTACGAAAAATGGACAGAGTCTTGTCATCCCTTCTCCTCGGCGGGCCGCAGGGGAATCCCGTTGATCGACTCGACGCATGTCCACTCTGCAGTCTTTGACTCATGAGACGAGGGCATCACTTGGGGTGTAATAACAGTCGCACAACGCGCCGTGCACTTGACCCGAGCTCTCCAGGCCACGGCCACGGTTGCAAGCTCTGCCAAAGTCTCTCACCATCAGTCTCGCCTTAATTGGACAAGAGTCGCGGATGTATTCCCTTTCAGCACTATAAGTCTTATTCTTCCCTACATGTCATCGCTTTCCGTTCCCACTAGCGGATTGACAAGATTAAATGCACCATGTTGAACAATTCACTCTCTATGGGCTGGTGAGGTCCCATTTCCTGCTACATTGACCGAATGGATACATGTCAGACCGTGAGTGCAGACACCCTTTCTTTCCTTGTGGACAATTGCATTTGCATAGTGTGGATTTTGGCAATGTTTACCAGTCTGCTCCAGTGCTGATGTAGACTATGGGTATGGCGGACGCAGGCACGATAGAGTCTGACCTAACCGGTAGGCGGCCTAACACGCATCACCATCACTTCGGGTATTCCAGGCACATTCTTTGCAACCCTTGGAGGCTCGCTGCATGTATGTCTTGAGGCCTGCCGAGAAGATTTCCGAGCATCTGCAGGTCCTCTTCCAAATCAAGATGAGGAACCTTAAAAATGAATGCAGTGTTTCAAGAAGTTCACATCGCAGCTTAGCTCTACACTCATTGGTTATCTGACGCGGACGCAGAAAGCTTACGGTGCCACTTTAGCGGACGCAGTCCAACGTCCAACACTCTGCGGCTGATTTCAAGTCGTCTTCCAATCACAGATTATATGCTGAAATTCTTACATTGAATTTTGAAATGAAATCCTTCCGGCCATTCGCTTCCATAAATATACCTGCGGTGGGAAAACTTGTGTTTCTGACCTATTAGAGAGCAGATGGACTGGAGCGAAGGATTGCGCTTGCTTGTACTTAAGACGACAGGGGTTCTCAGCCTCACGCTAAAATCCTGTTCGACTAATTTGTTTGGTATAGATCCTATGGGGGCTGGATCGTTGAAAACGTATATTCTGAACTTCTTATTTTCATTTTGTAACATATTTGAGCGTTCGATTGCAATCCATGCGAGTGGTGTGTATTGTCGTCTGGCTTGGAGCGCTGCTCTTCGCCTCGTCCTCTATACCACAGCGGTAAGCGGTTTTTTCATTTCTAGGCAGATCTTCCACCATGTATCTGTTGCCCGCTATCTTGTTTCTTGAATTGGTCGGATTCGCATCTGTACTCGGTCTCTCGCCAGCTCGTAAGTACGCAACGAAGATCCCAGTATACGCTCAGGATTGATATTTACCTAGCCGTGATGTATGGAAATTTGTCCTCCACCACAGGACTACCCCTACCGTCGCTGTCTTCGAAAGTGCCGTCTACAATCACCTCTGCTCCTTCGATACTCCCAGCAGCCTCAAACGTCACCTGTCCACAATGTCAGGTAGTTGCGCGTTTCGGACCTCTGTCGGTGGCCTTGTGGTGGGACCAAACGCTGAATCTGACGCTGGACACCATTTCCGTACTGGTTACACAGTACAATAACACCGCCGTGACTCGAACTACAACTATCTATCAAGATGTCTCATCGCTCAATATAAGCACAATGACAGAGGCACAATCTTTGGCCTTCAGTGTCCTTGAACCAGTTGACCCAGAGTACGAGGCTAACGGATTCGCCCTCAACAATGGTACCAATGCTTTTATCGACGGCTCATTTAGTGTTGCGTATCCAACTCCCTTTGTAGGGATCCAAGGATTCGAGTACATATCCGTCACGAAACAGGATCCTCAATGCCCTAAAGGTCTCCAATCAGGTTTCTATAATGATAACACGGGTAGCAGTTGCGTATGCATGATGCAGAGCTACATGGACAATCCCGATTTGTTGAAATTTGCAACTACTTCTCAAATTACCCTCTCATCTACCTACTATGAACTCGGAAACACACATCCTGTTGGCAACGATCTTGGCTCACCCATGGAAGGGCCCATCGAAATAAACAACGTCTCCTATTCTAATTTCATAGAATCTGTCTTGGGAAGTGAGGGGTTCAACAAGTACAGATCTTGCGCTTTCCTGGATGCGGGCGTGGGGCCACCAGCGTTAATGATTCCAGTAGCTGCTTTGACCGGAACCACGACTACGACGGTTAAGAGTGCTGGTAATTACGGTCAACCATCACCTAAACCAGGAAATCCCATAGCTCCAATTGGACCGCCTCAAACGACAACTCCTGCTGCTCCAGCATTGGTGCCTGTAGTGGAACCCAAGCCCGAAAGAAAGCCCCAGTCAGAAAGCTCGACTACGTCCATTATGGCTCCTCCAAACCCTACTCCTGTTGCTCTTCCGTTGATACCAACCGTGGATAGTCCCAATCCCGGCGAAGTCTCTCCTTCTCCGCCAAGCCCTACGATTACTCCGGCAGGCAACAGTGATACAGATCAAGCCAACGGAAATGCAATTCAGCCGGCCGTGGAACCTTCAAGTGGAAGCAAGAATGGCGAATCAAATGCTGGGACGAAGCCTGTCGCTGGTCTATCTTCAGACAATGGTAACGGCGAAGACGTTAATAAAGGCGACACCAACCCCGTATCCGAGGTAGCAGTAGGAATATCATATGCTGGATCTAGTATCTATCCGGACACGTCGTCGCACTACAATGTCCCCCAGGTAGGAAAACTTAGTCCTGGCGGCTCACCAGTAACGACGAACAACGTCGTCTACTCACTAGCTCCCTCGGCCAATGCCCTTGTTAGCAACGGACAAACGATTGCCCTCACCACCTTTGCTGCAGCAGTACCCAATGCCAATAAACAAGCTGCAGCCGTAGCTCTGACATTCGGCGGGGCTACATACACTGCAGACTCCCCGTCAAACATAGTAGTCGCCGGCCAGACGGTAGTTCCCGGAGGCCCAGCTATCGTGGTCTCGAGTACACCTATCTCAATCGCCCCTGGTGCAAATGTGGCCGTCATAGGTGGTACAACACAATTGCTATCCCCTGTCCAGCCTACGGCTTACCCGAAGATGACCTTCGCGGGCGAGACCTACACCGCCAACTCTGATTCCGCCATCGTCATACAAGGTCAGACGCTAGCTCCTGGTTCTTCGGCAATTACCATCTCAGGCACACCCATATCCCTTGCACCAGGAGCCAGCCTCGCCGTGATCGCTGGTCAGACGCAATCATTATCCCCAACTCCCCTCACCTCGAGACCGGTCCTCACACTTGGGGCCTCCACTTATACCGCGAATGCAGCTTCAGCTTTCGTCATTGCTGGCCAGACTCTCTCACCCAACAGTATGATCACCGTCTCCGCGACCCCCATTTCTCTCGCCCCCGGCGCCTCCGTCGCCGTCATAGCGGGCTCCACACAGTCTCTCCCTCTTACGCCACTTCCCACAGCACCACCAACATTCACCTTCAACGGCTCCACATACACAGCCGGTTCGGCATCCGATTTCGTCATCGCTGGCCAAACACTCTCGGAAGGAGGCGTGGTGACGGTCGCAGGAACACCGATTTCTTATGACGCCAATGGCGCTGATGTGGTTGTGGGGACGAGTACTGAAGCTGTGAATATTGGAGGCTTGATTATGAATGGGTTTGGGAATGGGGGGGCGACTACGACTGGTGCGGTTCAGTTTACGGGTGGTGCGCGGGGGAAGACGGATATGGTTTGGTGGTTGATGGGGGCGTCGTTGGGGGCGATGGTGTTGTTGAGGTGGCGATGAGAGGGAAGGAAGGGTTTGGGGTTCGATGATTGTATATAGTATCTAGAAGGATATACTGGGGAATAAAAATATTTGTTTCGAACTCTGCGAGTGTTCGTTATCGGTAGGGGGGATTTACAGCGCCATCTTGGAATCACAGGGCTGCTGGGCCCTCAATCAGAGCGAAACTCTTTGCGTGGCTTTCCCTGGTCCCAGATGTTCTGGCATACTTGAGATACATTTTAGATTGAATACTTTTCGAGAAAGGTGGTTGTTATTAAAGGGTAGCGAGTTGAAAAAAGGGACTGTTTTTTATGTTCGGTCGCTTACCCCTGAATATTGAAACCCACCAACCTATGGGATACCCCTATGATAAGGACTCTCACTTGAATCGTCACCCTCCCTAGGATGGAGCTTCACAAAGACGCCGAGCGCGGTAACGGTTGACAGGGAGAGTGGGATATCTCGTCTCGAAAGCGCGGAGCATGTCTTCTAGATGTTGGATGGCTGAGTAAGGCTCCCATGTGTCTTCGTCGTAGCCTGTCCATTTGATCTTGTATTTTACGTGTCCGCCGGCGAATCGTCGAGCATCTACAATTTTGTCGACGCGGTATTCTTGACTTGCTTTGGATTTGGGGGAGGAAGGTGCGCGGTTGGGTTTCTTTTTGACTTTCGTTGAGGATGGGGCGCGGTCGGGTTTCTTTTTGCCTTTCGTCGAGGAAGATGAGCGGTCAGTCTTCTTTTTGCCTTTACCCGAATCTCTCAGTCCTTTCTTGGCCGCAGCACGTGTTTGGGGGTTCAGAGGGCCCCAATCGATCTTACGAGGGGCTGCTTCGATTCGTGGGATCGGTGGGGTTCCAGGAGGACATATCGTGGCCCATGCATCGAGGAACTCGTTGACCCTCTTGTCAGTACCTGCTATCCCAAAGCGTCCACTCGCCGCGCATTCCACCAATTGCGAGGCCAGACCGTAACCAGGCGCACGTGCTCGACGCAAGTATTCTGGCCCCACAGCCTTTTCAAAAATCTTCTTGACCTTCCTTAGCTCAGCGGTCGGCGGCTGTTCATCTACATATTTTCCGTATTCGTCTCGCTTGTACTCCCCTTCCCACAGCCAGATGGGCATCTGGCAGCGGTAAAAAGATGGGTAAAAGGCTGCGCCGTCCCAGTTCAGGATGCCCGAAATCTTCAAGGCATCGTGGGAATTAAGGTCGATGGCACTTGAGGTGTGTTGGACCATGACGTTGCTCGGGCTTTGATGGAGATTTGGATGATAGATTGAGTACGTGTTATCGCCCAAGTACCCTGCCTCGTCCATCTGGCTTGCCAATGCAGAAAGACGCTCGAATCGGGGCACACCAGATGGACCGTTGCGACTGTTCCAGTGTTCGAATTGCGACTGTAACCAGTGCAACGTGGATTTGAAGGGCGGTGTGTCGATAGTGCCAGATAGATCAATCCCGGGTAAATCTTCCAGATCAAAAGTGAGCACTTCAGAAAGAGCATTAGAGGACGCCTTGGGACGACTCTCTTTCGGTGCACACTTCTTTTGGAAGGGGACAACTTCAAAGGCATGGGTACCATCCTTGTTATCGATGCATTTGATTCGACCAGGCATTGGAGCGCATGTCGTCTGGACGTCAAGCAACATGTTTGCCCATACTTTGGCAAGCGAGCATTGGCCTGCATTGGAATAACCCCTCGGGATTTCCCCGTAGATGGCCTTACGACCGTCGAATCCCGGCATCTTCGAAAGGATAACATAAGGTCTCCGAAGTGCATTATCGCTCGTGAAGTCGACATTTTCAACCTGTGGGACCGAAAGTGAGGTACACTGTCCGAGATAGCGGAGAATAGCCACGTCGTCTTCGAGGTTGGTCGCGTTGATGAAGCCTAGTCCTCGCTTCTGTCTGAGTATAAGTTCCCGGTAGGGATTTGCTGCGCCCGCAAAGTAAGCGAATATGTTGACGATGTCGTGGAAAACGCTTTTGTCTAACGATACGGCGCCGAAGGTGTTCTTTTTTGCCGGCCAAATCTCGTGGCATACAGCTTCGATGCGAGCTGTTCGGGAGATTGGTTCATCATCATCGCTTTCCTGCAGCTGATAGGAGTCGTCGGAATGCCCCACTTCCGGCGTTTCGAGTTCGTCCTCTTCCTTTGGCCACTTATCGTTGGTAGTTTGGGAATATGTTCTTTTAGACTTTGACCTTCCCATCGTCTTCTTGGTGATGTTTGAAGAGGTTTTGCTCTTCGGTTTGGCCGCTTTCATAGTTGTAATATACGCCTAAACAGCAAGTATATTGGTAGGTAAAAGGATGATCGGTATGAAGACAGAATCTGGGTAGGTAATTCTGTCTTATCATGGGCGTTGAGAAATTCGCCAACTTTTCAGACGCACGCATTCTGTGAACAGAACAAAGAGACTATAAAGGATATTGAAGATTTTCGTGATCATACTTGGGTGGATGGCGTTTGCGGCTGACATCGTTGTTCCATGTAAATTTTTATGAGCTTTAGGGGAAAATTGAGAGAAGGAATAAAGAAATCGTGATGTGTATACCTCAGCTAGACCCTTGTGGAATGCACGCTTACAGCCGACGCCGAACCTCTAGAAGGATTCTTTGTGTGAAAAATTTCGGAATGTGTGGAACATCGCTGCAGACAGCCAACCAATCTGGTGATAGCTTTGGCTATAACGTAGTCAACTGAGGTATATTGTAGGCAAATGATAATTAGCCATCAGGTTGATCACCTGCGAAGCTAGACCTAAAGAGAGGCGTGGTATCGAGGTTACCACCGTCAACGATATCATTTGTGTGATTTGCGACGGTCATATTTTCGGTATGAAGATTTCAAGCTGTAATGTTGGAGTTGTTGCGATTATGAAATAAAATAGCGAAGCGGAATAGCGGAATGTATGAAAACGCTGGCGATGGGAGAAATTAGCGGAATGCGATGATCAATTTTTGGTGGAAGGCTAGTAGTACTAGTATGCGCTTTTTGCGTTATTAGGATGGAGACAGTCTTGGTAGTAACATGTATCGGTAGGGTGGACGTCTTTAAATTCAAAGACCATGGTCTTCAGACACGCTTCATGATGTGGGTTGTGCTTCACGCACTCCAGAGAGTAGAAAGGCGAGTATAACGCTGTTGTTATGGGCCAAGTGTCGACGTACAAAAGCTCGTCTAGACCACGGTCGCACGGAGGCTCTAAGAGCGAACTTGTCACGTATTGTAATTTAGTCAATAAGAAAGAATGATTTCGTTCGCAGACAGTATATTAGACTACGGGAGCTATGCAGTACGAGATCCCGCTTCGAGGTCGAGTTCTACGGACAGCGGTCGCGTAGCACCTTCATCTCGAAAATGGGTTTCATGAAAGCGCTTGCGACCTTGCCGCGAGATATACCGCAGCTTCTTGATATCGAAGGGAAGAAAACACTTCGCCATAGGTGGTTTGAGGATGATGTCTGATTTGGCAGGGACAGCTATTGAGTGATATTAGATTTTCAAATGAGTCAACAGGCGCAGCTCATCTTTCGTTAGCAGCTAATTACAACCGTATCTATTCCATAAGATCGACCAATAGCCCAAGCTCCATCTATGAAAGAGGCTTTGTTTCTAGTGACCTGGTCCCTAGCGCTTACCATACTAGGTAGCAATATCGGTTTCAAATCTAAGCGGAGACATCTGGCTATCGTCATAATCTGTTTCTTTATCGTATCGATAAATCGCTTCCACTACCCGCTAGATTTCAGCTAAGATGACTTTTTCTGTATGAAAGAGGTAATGACTTGTTCCGCTCTTTTTTCATGGGGAACCCTACTATTCTTTCCTCGCGAGCCTCGCGATATATACCTTGAGATTTCCTCATACGCTCTCGACAATCTCGCGATAGTTTGGTCGCCTTGAAGTAAACTCAGCTACTACGCGCACACAGTATAGGCATAAGTGTTCACCAACGTCGATAGATACTTTGTGGCTTCCGCTACTAGTTAAGTGAATGATATATTAACCTTTCAAGGCTTAGCTGTGTGGCGTATAAAAGCTTCGCTACTCACTAGCATCGCGATAATTCCCTTTTCTTTTTGTCGATAATCTCGCGATATATCAGCCCGTCCAAACACATAATTATCAGCCCGAAAGGAACTCCGCCATCACGCTCACGCACCAAGCTTTGACGTGAACCGACACAAAATGGTAATAATGTAAGTCTACTTCACTGAAGCCTATAAGTAATGTCTCTCCCACCGTTAGCTTTTCTTGCAATCCAGACTTCACCATGCTTTTATTTTTTATTCTTTCCCTCGTATTGCTAATTGAAAAGGCCTCCACTTTCCCAACCGCAGCCACAGATGCTCAAACAGAAGATGGACCGACTGTTGACCTTGGGTATGGGCTTTGGAAAGCCACATTCAATGTAGGAACCCATTGTTCTGACATGTACTGCTCTTTGATCTAAAGTTACACAACTAGGAATCTATCGGATATTACAACTTCAGCAACATCCGCTATGGACAATCGCCTACTGGTGATCTGCGCTTTGCTCCGCCGCGACCACCCCTTGTGAATCGTACAAACGTGAACGATGGTCAAGATGGCCGCATCTGCCCTCAAGGGGCTGTACAGTGGGCCAAAGAGAGAAATCTTTTCATTGATGCGTACTATGGAGGCAAAGGCAATGTCAGCGATTTTACAAATGTACCACCACCTGGCATCAATGTCACGGGAGTTGCGCCAGGACCTCAAGATTCACGGACGAGTGAGGACTGTCTCTTCCTGGAAGTCATTGTTCCCAAGACCGTATACGAAAACCCTGCTTCTCGTGCTCCTGTTCTCGTCTGGACCTATGGAGGTGGCTTCTACGAAGGGTATACTGAGTCGCAAGGCCATCCAGCTGGGTTGGTCGCGCAATCAATGACTAATCCGGACACTCAGCCAGGTGTTGTTTATGTGACCATCAACTACCGTCTGGGCGCACTAGGCTGGCTTGCTGGTCCAACGTATACAGCGAGCGGTGGTACCCCCAACCTCGGAATCTACGACCAGCGCCTTGCCCTTGAGTGGGTCCAAGAAAATATCCATCACTTTGGCGGTGACTGCAGTCGTGTCACGGTCGGAGGCGAGAGTGCTGGCGCAGCTATCACCCTGCATCAAATTACGGCATTCGGCGGCACTCAGCCAGCGCCATTTCAGCAAGCATTTCTGTCATCCCCAGCCTTCAACCCAAATCCTTACGACTGGCTACAAGAAGAGACCTTTAACAATTTCCTCCATTACGCAAACGTCACTTCCCTTGCCGAACTCCGCGCAGCGTCTTCGGAGACTGTGATCCGCGCCAACGAATTGATGGTCTACAATTCTACCTTTGGTGCCTCTGGTGGAACTGGTCCTGTCGTTGATGGCAACGTCGTACCCCAACTGCCTGCTCTTCTCCTTGCACAAGGTCGTTTCGCTAAGAATGTTCGAGGGGTGTTCGCCGGTCACAATACCAACGAAGGGTTCATTTTCACAAACCCCGCCATCCAGAATGCAACTGCATTTAATGAGCAACTTAAAGTTGTGCTCCCGGACGTGCAGCCATCAATTCTAGCCCACATCAACAATACTCTCTACCCTCCGATATTCTCCAATCAGAAAGAGCTAGGGCTTTTCTTCTCGAACCAAACAAGCATCGGGTACAATGACACCATCTCGCGCCTTGCCACTTTGGAGACTGACATCCTCATATCATCTAATGTATACGCCGCGCTCAAAGCTTTCGACGTGAACAAAACCCACGCGTATCTATTCGACGTAGGTCTCGGTCTACATGGTGAGGACACACCGTATGTATTCTACAACTATATTCCAACGCAAGATGTGTTTGGCATTGGGCAAGTCAACGCTACCGTCGCAAAAGCGTTCCAGGACTTGCTACTGAGCTACGTGTCTACCGGGGATCTCAATGGCAAGGGCAATGTCAGCCTTCCTGTGTACGGTGATAACAGAACGATGGGTCTACTATCGGACTTAGGCCTCGGGATCTTGGTCGAGGACCCTGCTGGGACGGCAAGAGACGACTTTTGGGAAGAGGGGCTCTTCTTCTAAATTTTTTTAGAGCCTAGAGAAAAGGTGATCTATTTAACTCACGTGCTTCATTTCTATCTGTTGGATCTACTCCAATTTGGAGTTGTGTAGCCTGGCTTCTGGTACTAGTGGCTCTGCAGTCTTCTATCAAGCTTATAGCGAGAGCGTTACGGGGAAATCTCGAGTCGACTCTATACAAGGTAAGAGCTGCCAAAATATTGTATAATACTTTGTGCCCTTACGAATGCATCGTGCGATATGAGATATGCTCATATGTTGAAAATCGGCATCGGTGCAGGATTCAGTGAATAGCTGTGCAGGAGGGGTTACTTGAATAGCCTGTGAGACCTCTGCCGCCAAGCATGTATCGTTCGTTTGTTGAAAGAAATGGTGTATCATATTCCAACATCATTGCTATGTGGTGAGATAACCCTTCTTTCTCCTCGTCACTTCTTCTTCTTTTCTTCAGCTATGACAAACATCAGCATTATCCCTAATCTCCTTTTACTCTTGTTGAACTTATACTGCCCCTCTTCTTTGTTCCCTCTTTCCTGGAAGAATCGAAGTCAATCATTCTTTTCTTCTGTCTTCTCGGTCCCCCTGATCCCAATTGTCCAGCCCCGCGAAATGTACGTAACAAACAATATGAAGGCGCATCGTCGACCATCCTTGTTTCCACATTTTTATTATCGTCATCTTCTCGGAAGCCACAGAAACGCCGGTGGCAGCCTCTTACGTAGTAAGAAGGCGGGGAAATGAAGCACGTGGAAGTAAGTTGTGGTGGAGAAATGTCGAACATGCGAAACCCTCAAAAGAGTTCATTCACTAACGCTTGGTCTTGTTCCGACCCTTCCTGACCTATCCCTCATGTGACATATAGTTCCGACAAGATAGCCTCCAAAGAAGCGCTTTCTTCTCACGGTTCTTTCAATGGCCCGGTAAGTCTTGGAAGACCTTCTCAGGCCACAAACAGAGCCAAATTGTATCTATGAACTTCATCAACTCCTCTCTACTTCTACCTAAACCAAAAGCTGTTCTTTGTATAGTGTGTGCGTAATATTTTGCATTCCGCAGCACCTAAAAGCTGACAAGCCACTCCCTCCTTAGGCGGGCATAGTCTTGCCTAACGTTCCGGTCAAATATTCTTATGTGATCGATCAGATAACTTTGATTTGGTGTTTAATGGTTCTCATAAGTCTCAACCTCTAGCAGAAACGCTTTGCCGATTCATTAACGAGGCGGAAAAACCCGAGTATGCGGATGTGACTTTCCACCGTCGAGATTTCACAAACATCAAGATTTTCCACCGTGGAATTCAACTTCGGTCGGACACCAGAGCATTAACGCCCCTTCGCTCCTGCCTGTGAGCGAATCCTGTGTATCCTGTGCATATAAGATGGCCTCAACCAATGCGAAATATAATTCAAGAACACCACTCACTCTCACAACCCAAATACAATCCACCTCCCCCCCCCCACTTTGAATTCTCACCTACTCCTAGTAACAGTGACTTCGCACAATCAGTTACAATGCATTTCACCGCCGCCGCACTCAACCTCCTACCCCTTCTGGCCCTCGCTCGCCCTTCTGAGGACCTCACGGCCCGCGCCTGCGGCACCCTCCTCGCCCCCACGAATGTCTACCAGATATTCGAAGGACCTGCCTACGCACGGGACATCACGACGAACCTCGGCTCTACTTTCTCGGTCGCTGAATATGTGGACCCGCAGAAAAAACACGACCTGGTGGCTTCGTTCAAAAACGTACCCTGCCCGCCTGCCGGGCGCGGACCCTACGAAATCAAGTTCGCTTACCCCGGCGGGGCCCAGACGAGCGGCAACACGAAAATCAACGTTTTCGCCATCAATGGAGATTTACCTCAGAGTGGAGGCAGCGAGACGCCGACCTTCAATAACCTTGGCGCCCAGACGGGGAGCTTGATCGGCACCTTTACGTTCCCAACGAACGGAGCCCCGGCGAGTCTGTATATCAACTCTGTTGTGTGCAAGCCAACCATCAATCTGCGTTTCAGTATCGCGGATCCAAATGGAAACACACCGGCGGGGATTGGGTCGGTTTCCTACTCGCAGACTGGGGCGCAGGGGTTGCAGATCCTGTACGGGTGCTAGGGATTGGTATCTGATTCAGTGGGGAGGGACGGGGGGAAAAGTTCTGCTTAACTTGATTCATTGCAGTCTCTGTCTAATGAGCTGAAACGCTCAGTACAGTTACATAGAATATAATGTCAGTCATCTCCCTTGCCTGCTGCAGATAGACTTTGCGCCTGTGAACTTGAAGTCGCAGATAGTCGTTCAAAGTTTGAATGGTCTCATGATTGACCCAAATAGCAGACCGATTATTTAAAAACAAATGACACAACACCTCAGTGACCAATTTCAAGTAGACCTGGATGAGTGAAGCCGATTGCGTTCGCATTTCCGCGTTCTAGGATTCGTTCTCGTCGATTTCCTTACTTAACCAACTATCATCGATGTTGGCTATACCCGACACCTTCTTGTCATTTCTTTTATCTTATCAAAGGTCTAGTGCATATTCATAGACTGTGAGCTCGTCAACGATACCGAAACGCTTGTACACCATCAAAAGCCAGAGCGAAGGACTGAGAGGATCGAGGCTCCTGATGTGTGTATAAGGCTTCTGGATCATGGCTGACCAAAACCAGTCGGCAATAAGAACTAGGTGTTTAGAAGAACAGCCCCATCGCAACCAGGGAAGTTTGCAGTATCGTTTGTCGATGACAATGTCACATTGTTCTTCAGCCGACACACTGGCCACCCGAAACCTAACTGCTGTAGATAAGCCTCCACGCCCCACGCAAGTCCTGTGCACGCGTATGCCGGGAAGTTACGCTCCCTCATCTGGAAATTGTATAAAGCGCACGCATCCATGCAGTCAGCAAGCGAGGAGATGTTGGAGATGAGCTGGAGATCCATGACTGAGTTTTGACTTCCTTCGACGGTTCCTTCGACAAAGTTGGTGTAGCAGAGAATCTCGAAGGAGAGGGATGTTTGGCTGATTTGTGATGAAAGTCCCGAATTTATTGTTAGATGCGGCTTATTGGTTGCATTGTATATAGAGCCGTTCGCGGCAGGACATATGACTGACGGGGGGGTAGATGGAGTCGATGTACTCGTAAGGATGGTTCGAGACTCTGTGAATGTGACAGGTGCGTTACTGGCCTGAATAATAGTAGCAGGTGTGTCGTTGTTCCCAATAGTAGCCGTCGGTGCGTGGCTATGTAGATATAAGGTCTGGTTATTTGCAATTGAGTGTACCATGACAGAGGACGACCTTACCTGGAAGAGACCGACTTATGCTGGGCTGCCAATCCTGCACCGAGTCCCGCGCTAATTGCTACAGCTAGACATATGAACCCAATTATCGCCAGGATCCAAACGTTCTGGAAACGGCTTTGGCTCCTTCTGTAAGACTGAACAGACGTATCTGTGGGACTGGAGTAAGGTTGACTCGTCGTTTCACTTGTTATATTATATTTCTCTGTATACGGTTGAGAAACAATTTCTGGGCTCGTAGCTATTTGAACCTCTAGTCCAGACTCTACTACTCTATCCATCGTTGAAAATATAGATACGAAGATATGATGAAGACAAGTGCCGAAAGAGGGTGAGCATGATAACGGGGGTGAACGACTCTTTGATGATGAGAAGGAGGTGGCTGTAAATCTGCGACATCAATTGGGATTATAAGAGTGAATTTATGTGTTTCGAGATGACCACCTTCGGCCTTCTTAAGCCAATGAAATTGAGTAGTTTTGATGCGAAGCTAAGGCACCTTCAGGAAATCAGGTGACTGCGCCCCGCATGATGCAGGGACCGCTCAGTGTCAAGTGTCACAGTATAGAATTGCGCCTGAGTTGAATGAACAATGCTACCATAAATAGCATGAGCAGAAACCTACATGATCCTTCTGCATGTAAGTATCTCCTTTGGCGGGGACGAGGCACGTAAATGGCCTGGAGCAAAGGCAAGTGGAATCCTACTCTATCTGTGGTCCAAAGCGAAACAGCATGTACCGTTCGTTTTACTGGCCGCCTGTGCCATCTCAAATGCAGGGATGTGGTTCGTTTCGAGTTCCTTTGCTGCGGAACACGGTGAATGATGCGCTGCCTCATACCCTGACTCAGCAGTCTGCAGTCTGCGTGCATGTTTAGGGACCAATCAAAATCATCCAGAGGCTTTAAATACCGCATCCCGTCATATCTTCCAATGAATGTCGGAGAGCAAATCCGAATATGTGCGTGCGACCAATGGCAAGGTTGCAAGATAAGGTACCTGTAGTATGGGCATATTGCGGGGTTACCTGCTGACCTCGATTCGTCGCCGCAACCATTTGCCCTCTCATCTTGACACCTCCATCCTCCTTCAATGCCTCCTTTCTGGCCAGCAAGAGATTGTCGCAATCTTCTCTATACTATATCCCTCATAAAATTTTGAGCGACACTATGACTGAGAAGACGCCCATTTCGCGGGCTCTCCGTGATCCGATCGAAATCAGTCGCTTTGATTCAGAGGTTGAGAATATACATATCGCCTCAAGGATTGAGACTCTAGACTCGTGCGATGGCGATGAAGACCAATTGGCTCGACTGGGTAAGAAGCAAGTGCTAAGGGTGCGTCATCACCGACTAAGTTTAAGTTTAAGGCAATTGTTGGTCTCTAACAATAGCAGCGAAATTTTGGAACATGGTCCACTGTTGGCTTTAGCTGCGCTATAATGATGACTTGGGAAGGATGGCTTTCGTGCGCATTATGATTTATCGGATTAGATGATTCGCTGACCGAGGCTTCCAGACTTTTTACCACTGGCCTCAGCAAGTGTGTCTTTTACCTCGTCGAGAGCAGATTGAGAGACTGACAAAATCTGTTGTAGCGGAGGTCCTGCCGGCTTGTTCTACGGCTTCATCATTGTCTGGATTGGCGTACTGTGTACTTTCACTACTTTGGGAGAACTTGCATCAATGTATCCCTGCCCACAAGCGTCAGAATCACGTCATTGCTGATATCACTGACAGGGCACCCACCGCAGGAGGGCAGTATCATTGGGTGGCAATGCTGGCTCCCAGATCTTCACGAAAAGTACTAAGCTATATCACTGGGTGGCTTACGGTGCTGGGTTGGCAAGCAAACATTGCGGCAGCATCATACCTCACTGGGACAGCTATTCAAGGAATCATCATCCTAACTAGCCCAAGCTATAGCCCCAGAGGCTGGCACGGCACCCTTTTGACTTGGGCAGTGGCAATTTGCAGTTTTGGCATCAATGCAGTCGTGACCAGTGTACTGGCAAAGATAGAAATACTGGTCATGACACTCCACGTTGTTGTATTTGTGGCCATCCTGGTTCCGTTGGTCTATCTTAGCCCTCACGTCTCCCCACAACAGGTATTTACTGTTTTCACAAATGCCGGAGGATGGTCCACCCAGAGCCTATCCTTTTTTGTGGGCATCGTAGGGACTGTATTCGCCTTCCTCGGCGCGGATGGAGCCGTACACATCTCGGAGGAGGTCAAGAATCCAGCCATCGTCGTACCACGTTCGATGGTTTTGAGTATGGTGATAAATGGAGCACTCGCCTTCGGTATACTCCTCGCCACGCTGTTCAGTCTCGTAGACACCGAAAAGATAATCTCGACTCAACCGGTCGAGTTTCCGTTCATGGCAGTGTTCACGCAAGCTGCAGGCTCAAAATCCAAGGGTTCTGGGCTTGTAGCAGTCATTGTGTTTATGTTTGTGTGGGCGACAATAACCTCTTTCGCATCATCGTCGAGGATGACTTGGTCTTTTGCAAGAGATCGTGGCCTACCGTTTTCTGATTTTCTGGGCAGAGTTGGTTTTCACATAGGCGCCAATTGTCAATGATTTCTGACTTGTTGGCAGGTAAACCGACGCACCTCGTTGCCTCTCAATGCAATTGGCTTGACGACCGCCTTCACCTGCCTTCTGTCTCTGATCAACATTGGATCTTCAGTGGCATTCAATGACGTAATTTCGTTGACTGTCAGTGGGCTTTACTCTTCCTATCTGATTTCCTGCGCACTTCTTTTATGGCGTCGCTGCACAGGTGCGATCGCCAAGTCAGCTCCCGATGCAACGGGGAAGAGTGGTCTGCAATGGGGTCCCTTCAGAATCCCCGGGATCTGGGGCATTGCTGTCAACGCTGTAGCCTGCGCATTCATAATAATTGTTATCTTCTTCAGCTTCTGGCCGCCGGTAACGCCAACCACCGCGGTTACCATGAACTACAGTGTCCTGATCTTTGGTACTGTTCTCTTGTCCAGCACAGCCTATTATTTTGCAATGGCACACAGAACTTATATTGGACCGCTCATTGAGGTTGAAGTACGTCGAGCAGGAGATGACAGGAGTGCCTACCTCCACCGTTGAATCCGCTGAACCTGTATGGCGCTCTCATATACAACTGATCGTTATTCCGAAGATGAAACTAATGAAAAAAATGAGACCTTCTTACATGCTAGAACAAAGCTTCAGGGTTTACGAACCCAGAAAGTACTTATTCCCACATGAAAATGGTGATGAATCCGAGCAAGATGGTATGTGTTTCGTCTAGAGACTTGTACCCTGATAGGAATGAAGACGCTTAATTTTGGTCTGGTTCTTCGCGAGTGAGCAATCTCGTATCTGTTGATCTTGATTACTGGCACATTATGGCGCCAAATTCGGAGAGGCTCCCGGAGACAAAGAGAAGTCCATCATACAGCCACTCTGGATTGGTTTTGTTTTTCCTGTCAACGATGGTATTGAGACCGCACTGTAGGCTTCAAGGTTTCGAGCCTTTAGGCTTGTATCTGAAAGTCAGACTGACCCTCTTCCACCCTAAGCCTCTTCCCTTCGCACTCCTTACAATCTCGTGCTGCCATTTCCATCTACTCTCGCCTCTCATCACCAATAAGCTTCTTCCCGGAAGTCTTACATCCACCATGTTACCAGTCTTCTCCGCCTTACCAGCCTTACCGCTCCGTACTGATCCGTCGAACGGCTCCGTCAACTCATGAAAGCGAATGGGACAAGCCGAAAGCAAGCTAAGTCCCACAACTGGCTCTCCGAACTGGAAGTTCTCTGTGTGAGCAGAGATGCCCACATTGTCGGTATATTCATTGACAATACAGTACTGCGGCTTTTGATCTTGAGGAAAGACATGCGCATCGACCATACGCTGAATGAGCCATTCCATATCGCAAGGTATGGGCAGCGCTTGCATTATCTCGAGCTTTGTATTTTTTGACACATCGGATCTGGGAGGCATGAGGCAATACGTGCCTCCGAAGTGCATCGTACGCCGGCTGAGATCTGTGCGCCAGGTGCATTTTGAAGAGTCGTTGAGGAAGCTTAGTATGCTTCGTTCCTCCGTAGGAGTTATGAATTTGAGCAAAAGGACCAAGCCTGGCACTAAAGTTTCTTCATGGGCGAAGCTTGGCTCTGAGTCTTCTTCCAGTCGATGTTGAGGACCTGACAAGACTTGGTCTGGATGCTGACGCTTGCTATTTGGCGTAAAGAATTCACTGATGTCTTTGCGTTTCTTGCTTGACTGGTCCATGGCATGGCATTGAATGCAGGCTGACTGCACGAGTTGCTGTGTTAGTATGAGTAGACAAATGCCCGTGTTTGGCAGCAACTTAAGGATGGATTTACTGTCTCCACTTGCGTTCACGGCTAACTATAGATTAGAGTCGCAACGGAATAACGATATGCCGAAATTACCCGGTCTCACCTCTGCTTCACACGCTAGCATGGTCCACATACCTGAGGTTACCCTTGGGATTGGTCTCTGTCGACTGACTGCGTCTCACTGTGCCTTCAATGCCTACAAACTCATGGAGATATCATGCAAGAGAAGGGAAGCATGCTAGGAGGACGCATGAGAGCCTTACGGCGATAATATTTCGAATGATGCATTCTGGTACGAGTACTACGCTCAACAAGACTTTTCAAGCTGCCTCGAACCAACAGTAATGGAAATGTTAATCTTGGGAACAAAACGCATGAGATTCCAACATCATTCAAGCGTGATCTGCTATGGTCTCTCATGACGGCAATTCAATACAAGCCGAGAGCTCAAATTGAAACAGATCGACCCTCCATTCTCTTTCCTTCGAACCCTCTGAATTCGCCCGACTGGAGTCACGGGGTATCGGGGAATTCTTTCCTCCCTAAATTAAGCTTGAAATCGATGACACCGATCACATTTGCGGTGCCGGCATTCACGGTTGCGGCACCGACGTCGTCTTTTCTTATTTCCAGCATAGCAGCGATGACATTCCCAGTACCAGGCGAGACTGTATGTCATCGGGGACGGGAGACCGGTGTCGATGATATCGTTGTTGCTACAAGAAGGCTGAGTAGGTTGGAAGTTGTCACAGTCTCGATCTAGGTGCTTTTGTTGGCACACCCACCGAATCTGAAAGAGAGCTGATAGCGTGACTTACCTCTCTGATGGAAGGTATCGAAGTCTGTTGTACTCTGCTGAGATGCTGTGGATGTTTCCCAGGAGGAAAAGTGCGTGACGATATCTTCTGGGGTCATGACCATGTCTTGGAAGGTTTCATCGTTGCTGCAATCGTGCTGATTGGGACGTTCGCTGTCGTGCATGTCTTCAATAAGTCGATCTGCGTATACCATGTTAGTATCATGTTCCCAGAGATAACGTGGTCTGAAGCTTACCAGTCTCCGGATAAATTCCCTCTTTGCTGTCATCGGACTGGTCTGACAGCGTCTCGTGGAATGACTCGCTCATGCTTAGACTATGCTGACACATGACATTTCAATACCAATACAGTCGAAAATAATACACCCGCTTTAAAGCAAGTCAGTACTATACCCACAAGTCGAAGCCTATCTATCGAAACTTTATGAAAGGGTCCGTAGGCCTGAGCTGTTCAAGGATTGAGAAATTTCGTGGATTGTGAGTGTAAGATCGATTGTCAAGCTAGGCGCTAGAAAGTATGGTGCCTTGAATACCCAGCGAAGCGTCTACGAAGAGTATGTGAGGCTGTGTTGCATCCTTGTGTTAAGCGGTGTCACGAGGCTGTATGGCGTAACACACGGATGTGTTAAGACATCCTCGACGAACCCTTTTCAATTAATAGGGCCAGATCTTCTGGCGGAAAACTTTCACGTTACATAAATCATTGCTTTTGAGTTGTGAGACTAGGATGATGCTCTTAGAGATGAGCTGTCATGTCAGTTGTGTTAAGAAAGATATTTGAGTCAGGTCAAAAGACTAAATTGCCTGTTCCTAGCCGCTTGGCTTCTGAGAGCCAATGCACGCCGTAAGTCTGTTTCAAATAAGTTTTCTTTGGGCGGACTTAGACTCCGTCACTATGCCGATTGGCTAGAGTTTGTGGGGGGGGGGGGCACAAGACGACTTTGTGGTTTTGATTAATGCGTGAGAATCATGCCATTAGCATCCGAGGCGTTCAGGGCTTCTTGTAATAAATGAGCATTGGAGTTTGACATTTGCAAACGTAAAAGGCGATGATGTATATCTCCCACGAGAAGCATCTACCAAGGAGGTCGTTTGATTTGTCTTTAACAATCTCTCTTCTGCCACACCTAAGTAATGGTAGCGTAGGACGAGTAGTCCAAGGCGTCTACCTAAACTGAACGGAATACTTCACAAATAGATAAGTCCTATCAATCTTCAGCGAAACACCATAACAAGAATAGGAACTCATACCCAGCCATACCATACTCGCTAATTCAGGAACTACATTTGAAGACCCCACAGTACAACGCCGTCACCGCATATCCTTATGATTATTCGGATTCCCATGGATCGGGCTCAACATTACCGGTCCTACGTGAATCGTCCACATCAAACGCGTGTTCCAATCTACTCACGCTGCCAGCCCGCTACCACGGACCCTATCCCCTCAATACCCAACCATGAACTCCAAGTATCACTATTGATATCTTCTGGCAGTTCTTGTCTATCACCTCTAACCCCAGGCTGATTAAGATCACCAATTTGCCCAGTAAGGTGGCTTGTTGGAAACGACACTCCACCTCATTAACCTACGAATGAAATGGTCTTACATGGCCTTGGCAAGGGCTTCAAGAGCTATATTTACATATGTAGCTTTCATCCTACTACAAAGCTGTCAATCAATCATACTCCCTTCGTCTCCAACATGGCTTTCCGCCGGTTCAGCCAGCTGATTCATACTCAGTGAGCTGCTGCCTCCCGATGCACTTTGTAAGAGCTGCAGCCTATAATCATTCGGAATAAGGGCCTCGCCTGTGACAGATAAGCACTCGGATCCTCAGCAACAATTGATAAGTCTGCGTGTCAAGCAAATCATTCGCACCCTTTGATTGACCGAAAGCGGGCAGGCGCAGAAGCTCTCTGCCAATCTCGTTGAATGACAATATTCTTACACATGCATGCACTTTTTCAGAGAGTCAGAGGAGGCAACGGGTAAAAGATTTGGCTTAGTATTTGGCAAGGCGAACAAGGAAAAGCGCCGAGGTTTGATAGTATATAGTAGGCAGGTAAGATAAAGCAGGTTTTAGTAGGCCAGCGGCAGCGCTATCCTTGCGGCCCCTACTCTGGGTTCAAGGCCGGATTCCTTGTTGCACAGTGCCGTAACTAAGTTTCCTTCCTCTTTCCCTTTCTATCGTTCTCGTGTCATCCGTTCACCCTGATATCCCCCCTTTTGGAAATCATCATCTAAGAACAATCTCGTTCTATCTTCCTCCCGGCATAACGTGGCCTGCCTGCCTGCCTGAGTGGCACGATTAGTCCTTAACCAGCTGAAAATTCTCCGTCTCCAGCCTTTGGTATCGCAGCTCAACAACAAGCGCGGAACTTTGAAACACGCAAATGGGGATAGCCTCCACCCTACATAAGTCGCATCGTGGTACAACGTGATGCTTCTGCTATCCTCACAGACCGCCGTCTCATCATCGTAGTGAAGAATTCAGGTACAGTAGTCATAGGTCTGATGTTCCCTGACATCCTAGATATAATCAGCTCTGTGTCCGAACAAAGTCGGGACAAAGCCTCTAGAGGGCCAGGTCATATGGGAGGCGATGAGTCAGACTTTGCTTATTATTCTACTGTCTAGCCGTCATTATGGACATTAATTATAATTCTTGAAAGAGCCGTCAATGAGATGGGAAAAGAGGTCTTCGACTTCATGCTTCAGTCTTGTCGTCGGAAGCAGCCACAAAATCGGAGCATCAAACCATAACCTCTTCTTCCAAGTATCTGGTGTCGCTCTCAGCTGTACGAGAGCTACTCCGGTGACTTCCAATGTTAGTCATTGGTACGCCGGATCCATTAGCGTGTCCCCACTCTCCCTCTTCAGTCTCTTCGTTTCGGCTGCCTAGTTCTCTACTATCAACTTGCACCACACCTTCACCATTCATTGATCCCTTATTGTTGATAGCTTCGGTACTTCCAGTCATCACCCGTGATGCTCTATCAAAAGTTCTACTGCTAAGAATGGATCCCTTTGTCGCCTTCTTAGATCCTTCGGATTCAGACGCTCTGTAGTATGAGGAACGCCCACGCTCGCGGACCGACGCGCGGAAGTTATCGGCACCGGGGCGCCGGAAGAGAACCAGGAAAACTGGTCGAAGGGTTGGTATACAGGCTGCTATGATGATGACGTTCATCTCAATACTATAGATAAGGCTGTTAGCTTACTAGACCAGTGACAAGACAGGTACACTTGGCACTTGGCAGCCGAGTCTTACCCGTTCCACATAAGCAACTCAATAGTCTGCCCTATGAGAGTTTCAGCCTCTATAACAACATATGAGGCTGTCCCACTTGACTCACATGTAATATCAGTCTTGGCCTTGACAGTTATGGGAACTTTGGAGGTCTTGACGGCCGCACATGCACCAGCACTTTCGACAACTGATTCAGCCATGTCGTAATCATGAAGGCAAATCACTCACAAGACTCCCATACCGAGAAGGAGAGATAACAGCAACTTCTTCTGCAGGCCCAATTGAAGTTTCCATACGATGTCGACCGGGATCAAGGCCAGAGCGAAATCCAAGAACGCCCAGTAGCCTTAGAAATTGCAGCTTAGCATCGATTCTACATGCCAGAAAGGTCGACCTACTAGCAATGACAAGATCCCAAGTGTTGACGGGGATGGGATTCCAGCAACTCCCAGTTCCAGCTTTGATCATCCCCTTATCCCAGACGGCGCTTACAGGCTGACACTGGGCATAGAATAGAGTAAAGGTGATGACAGCTGAAATGAATATACTGATGGAAATGCCTCTCAGCAGCCACTTCCGCCAGTTGGCTGGACCTGCGATTCTTTCAATTAAGAATGCTACGGAGATCTTGCCAATGGCAATGCTGAACATGCACAAAGACCGTGAGATTGTATTGAGCTCCAATGCCTTCGAAATCTGAGCGGGGGTCAGGTAGTAAAGGTGCCTTGCGTAGCCACTGGTTGCGTATATGCTCCACATTATAGCGACAACAACATCGAGCAGCTGCTTTGATTAGCGTCTCTCCGCTTCACTACTGGGGTGTAACAGTATCCTACCAGAGCAAAACAGATTAACCAGTCGTCCCACCAGACGTTACGTGTAAGCTTTATGCGTGAGTACATCCTTCCCGCGACGAAGATGAGGGATATGGTCTCTAAAGTCCATGTGAAGGCGTGCACCTCGCCAGCCCTGTTCAAATCGCCTCCTAGGGGCGGTGGGCCTGCGCTTGACATGACGAGAGATCAAACTTAACGGTAGACGGAGAGATCCAAAGTGGATACTTTAGAGATTGTGTCAACCCATCTTCGGGGGATTACTCGTGGCTTTGTATCCAATCCAGCGAGATGACGGTATTACGAGATGATCGTTCCGGCAAACGACCATTAGGACGCTTGTCGACCCAAATTACGTGCATTAAATCGAGACAACCAATGCGACATCACAATTACAAGTGAGTGAACAAGCATTCTAGGATGGAAGGCCCAAAGAACCCGTCATGTCGATCAGATGACCCCATAGCATGGAAGCTTAGAACGGTCCGTGTGGGCATTCCAGCTGTCTGGCTCGTTTCGAGAGCAAATTGAGATGACTGAAATCTAGATAGAGTCAAATCAGGTTCCAATGGTTCGGAAAATACCTGGTCAAGACTAATGATATCGAGTTAGAGGCGCGCCACCGGTGGGGCCCGGCAATATCGAGCGCGTATCCCTTAGATTGGTGGGGTTCAATATTCAGGGGTAAGCGACCGAACATAAAAAACAGTCCCCTTTTTCAACTCGCTACCCTTTAATAACAACCACCTTTTTGAAAAAATTCCCAATACAAAACTTATTATATTTAGGAAGTTCTTTAACTTTGTAACCAAAAGTTTTATCTATAGATATCGTTTCGAGGACTTTTCTAATATACCGTTAAATGGAATTTTTGGTGTGCTGCCAAGCTTTATTGAACCCCATTTACCAATCTAAGGGATAGCGTTTACGCGCTCCAGTCTTGTGGTGTCGGAACATTAAATGTACGTACTCTTGACGGCTTGGAAATTGAGATGCGGGGTGCAGCGAATCTGTCTCCGAAAATAACGGCCAGAGAATTGCTTCAGGACCATGTCTTTAGATTGTTGGTAATCTTGTACTCCGTAGGTAGGGTTGTTCTTGTGTAACAGAGGTTTTCATGTAGTAGTGTACCTAGTGTAGCGTAGTCACTAAAAATAGTCGCCCCATTGTATCTACATAGCAGTAAGGCCAACATTTTTCGTTGAACGAGCCTCACCGCCAGTAAGCTGTATCTTAGATTCTAGCATATTTGGGACGAGTGCTATAGAAGCGAAAGCTAATGTTGCATTAGGAATTCCATTCTTCAATACTTGCAACGGCAGAATAAATGCATAGATGGCTGCACAAATCCTGCGAGATACTGTTGCTGGTCCAAGCGTCGTCTTCCGAGGGGTCTGACCGGAGGTTCAAACGGTTTGACAGGTGGGAAATAAAGGCTATTCCCCGCTCTGCAATCATGCCCTTCTCTGACCTGCAGACTACAGACTGCAGACTGCAAGCTTCAAGATTGCGCACGACCATTTTACTCCATACTTGCCCTTTCTCCACAACAACAGTCGCGGCAAAAAGCGAAGACAGGTCTTGGTTCTGCACCTAGCCAGGACCAGTGAGGCGTTCACGGGATTTCGTCGCCCAAAACAGACAAGATTCGGCTTATGAGCTGACACTGACGTCCTCGTTTCCAACTTTTTGTCTTATCTGATGCATAAATGTAGTGTAAGTCATCGTCACCGTAGCTCCACTGCTACAATATAGCCGATAGCACCACTTTCTCTTTCCTTTCCGGCACTTTCTCATGCTAGCCACGGAGCATGGCAGAGAAAAGAACAGTAGCGATCTGCACTCTCTTCCGCCGGACAGCACAGAGTAGGCGTCACCTTCAGGAAATCGCTGCATTCACCTTTGCCGACCAAGGAAAGACCGAAATGATTGGGCGACATTTCTACCGTGCGCTGATACAAAGGCGCGTCGCGGACTAGTGTGCCGTAGCTGGGTACCTCATATATACCACCTTGCTACTGCTCTCTTTTGGCTGAGCAGTGGAGAACTTTCGGTACATACATTATGAACTCGAAAAATGGGGAAGGACGCCCAGATGCATGTGAGAGTCGCGCAATTTGAGCGGAAAAATATAGAAATCGTTTTGGTGCAACTGCATCCAGAGGCTTGCAGATTGCACATTGCTATGTTGTACTGCGCGCGCGAATAAGTCTGCTGCTGCATCGGATTGCCACGAGCAGGCGATTTACTACCCCTTTGCGGAATTGTGTCTGCTCCGGAATGGAGACCTCCTTGAGATGTTCATATCGGCGTCTTACCCCGACGTTGGTAGTTCAGGTCTTCTCCCAGTCTCTCGTTGCTATTTGTCATCGATTCCAAGCTGCATATTGGTCATTGGGAAACCTGCACGCTTGTTGGATTTCTTTCTGATTGGCGCTCGGTACCACACCATCGTGGGCAGTGCTGCTTTTCTCTCTCCCCTTTTCTTTTGGTTGATGTTCTATGTCAACTATTCATGACTTGGGCTACTTCGAAATGAAGCCAAGTCCTCTCGCATTGCCTGCGACACCCGCAGTGTACTGGCGGTGGCAAGACTTGTTTCTTGGCGCATTTTTTCACACAGGACATGGCGAGCTACAGTGGAATCGACTTTAACACATCTACTTACCAATACATGAGGTGTTATTGGCCATCCTATGTACTCACATCGAGGACACCGCAGCAGTGTTTCGTTCTCTAAAACTTTGTGAGACAGTCGCTCTCAAGACAAGGTAATCCTCTAGCTTTTATGTGTGTTATTTTCAAGCTCAAAAGAGAGTATGCTGATAGGTAAATGAGGAAAATGTGTCCAATGCCTCAATTCGCATTACCCAAAATCTCACTACGTGGTGTTCAGGCTCCCACCACATGCCTTGATTGGACGTATCATACCCCCTTGGGGATGGTTGACGGCTTCGCATCAACGCTATCATGACCACCATAAGACTGGAGGCTACATATCATTTCCAAGACGCTTGCTGGACTTCTCCATTCTGCACCCAAAATAAATTTCGAATCGGGCAAAGATTACAGTCTACTCCCTTCCCGAACATCAAGCGTCGACCCTATCCAGGCCTATGCTACGCTTCATTTTTTTCTCGCCGAAATCTCTGTGAATATGCAGAATAGCTGTGTACTTTTCTATTCGAAGAACAAGCGCTGCCATCGTCTAATTTCGCTCAACGAAAATAGATTTATTAACAAAGATAGTATCAATAGGGTATGAAGAAAAGTCGACTTTGCTCCTACCACAAATTTAGCGCACGAGCGCCATACTGTTTCGAAAGTGTAACGCTAGTAGCAATATAACACAGCATTGACGCTCGTCTTCCTTGGTGGAGTGACCTATAGATCTGACATTGGAAATGCTAGCAAGTACTGGCAACCATTGCGAACCAGTCGATATGTCCCCGTGGTATCCGATCGCCACTCTGGCAGGGGACGAGCCCTCCGAGTATTGGACGAGCTGTTTTTGTCTTGGATTGCCACATTGCGGGACTGATCCTCCTCGCTGATCCAATCGTCTCAATGATTCTCCTCTCGATGACCGACTCGAAGGTGTTATGTAACGCACTCCACTGGTAACATTGAGCACTGGACATAATATCAAATGTGTTATGCCATAATGTGTTATGCACTAGGCTTCCTGCCCATGATCGATTCGAAAGTGTTGTGTAACGCATCGTCCTGTTAAGACTGAGCGCTAGACGTTCGGATCAAATGTGTTATGTCATGATGTTATACCAAATGTGTTATCCAACACCTTCCCCAGTGCATTTCAGCGCCCAAAATCTCCACCGTTGTTTTTAAATACACACTTTCCCAGAGAATTTCTCCTTCTTTCAATTCATTAGTCCGCTCTAGTATCTTGTCTCTATTTCTAAGAATCACCTCTCCTTGACTAAATCGAGTTCCGAATCCCACTGTCACCAAGTCTACAAGATGAGCTACAGTGGTGGCTTTGGCCAGGCCCCTCGTCATCATACCCCTCGTCAGAACGCCCCTCGTCGTAATGAGCACAGCTCTCGTAGGAGCCATGCCAACATGGAAAGAGCAATGATACGATATGAGGACCCTAGAGGAGGAGAAACCTCAGAAAGAGGCCCCAATTCCTATGATCCACGCGAGGAGTATCCGCGCACAGAGAGACATCGCACACATGAATACCCCAGAGGAGGAGAACCCTCAGAAAGAGGCGCGAGCTCCTATGATCCACGCGGGGAGTATCCGCGCACAGAGAGGCGTCGCACACATGGGTGCCACCGAATGCAAGAGAATCGAGCTCGCGGCTTTCCTAACGAGTATGACGTCGACAGCTATCAACAGCACCTGATACTGACGAGTCACAGAGTATATGATCGTGAGTTCCCTGAGGTCGTCGGCGGCCCTCGTGATAGTCTTGGGTGTCGACTTATTCGATCCGGAAACGGTCGCGAACCCAGGTTCGGTTTCTATGCACAGCCTGACAATGAGCCTACAAACTACGACCATGGTTCTCAGAATCGCGAAGAAATCATGACACGGTTCAACGGCGGACAAGTCCGTAGCCCTCAGTCACGTCGTACACCAATAATCGTGACACGATTCCATCACGAGCACGTCCGAGAGTCTCATGACTTGGCTGGCGCTGATAGTGCTGAGTGGTGGGCAGAGCACGACCGTCTTCATATGCGACCAACACCCAACCATCAACTCATTGGCTACATGACTGGAACAGACGAGCAGGAAGGTGGTTTCGTCTTCGTTACAAACCCATACTTGACTGGTCGCATGGCTGCGGTAGCCTCAAGAGTAGCAGCACAGAGTCATTGAGGGTAAAGTGGATTGAATGTTCATGGCAGTGAAAGACAGTAGCTTGCAGAATGGATTTAGCACAGAATCAAACAAACTGTGATAGTACGCACAATAGTCCCAATGTAGTGAGACCATGTAAGGATCTTTCTACATCAGATCTTTGAGTGCGCAGCGAGTCTTTACTTAAAAGACATAGCATGAATCCTAGACTCACACTCCGCAAACTCCTATACGCCCTTTCTCCCTGAATCACTGTCCAGCCAGCTCGACCCTCTAGGTCTCTTAGCAAGGATAGCCTACGCAAATGAGTTGGAGTCAAGCCGGGATCTCATTTCTAGAACAAAGCGGTCTATCAAATAGTAGGAGGAGCATTAATCTGAGATGTTAAAAGCGTCTCCGTTCTTGAGGAGGAAGATGGCGAAGTGAGTCCTAGTCTCCGACTCGTCAAATTAGGATTGACGCCTACAGGAGCCTGCACTAGCGACGCTGCAGCAATTGACACATATTAAAGCACGAGTGCAACGCTTTCATTCGCGCTGAGCGCGGTACTGTTTGAGCTAGTCTCTAAAAGTTCAACCTCACTACATCGACCTCGACCTGCTGGTCGGGCTCTCACGGTTGGGAAATTTGTACAACCCAATCGTATATCTGCCGCAAGGGATCAGCAAAAAAGTATGATGCGGGGCCAGTAGAAGCACGGGTAAGGTCGTTCACTGACTTGCTGCATGGTAGACCGAATTTTATGCATTCACCACCAAGTTGATCGCGTAGACATCGGGGTGAAGTTCTTCAGTCGGCCAATTATAGTAACGGACCAACTCGTGAAAGATGATTTACAATTGATACTTGACCAATATGAAACCATCTTGAACGAAATGATACAAGCGTGGTTTGACGGTCACGCATTTCGCTGTCGATAAGACTGGTATGGCTGGATACGTGAAGAATAGCGGTGAGAGAAGAATCTCAGGTCTTTAAAGTAAAACTAATACAGCCCAACCGTGGGTACGGTAGGAAATGTAGGTGTCTTGGAGTATAACATTTCCCAGGTAAGTGACTTGATCCCGGTCATCGACGCAGGTGAAGACGGGAAAGACTGAAGATCGGCCAGGCTCAGGACGGACCCAGGCTTCTTTGGCAATGTTGGAAAAGACTTTTCGCACGTAAGGTGCGAATGCGATGTCTTTGAAGAATGGCGTGTACGCATTGCTAGAGCTAGGAGAGCCGATATCACGGATGACGGACTGGAGGTTACCGCTCGGAGAACCGAGGAGAGTGGCAGTGTTCTGATTGTTATATTAGCAATTTCTGGCATAATAGGGACCGGCGTGGACGGTCTCTAGTGCTGCTGCGCAAAGATTTAGCGAGGAGGGAACGGAGTCAACAGTCACCGTTTGAGCCGTCGTCAACAAGGTAAAAGTAGCCCAACAGAGTCCGGACGAGAACTACTTTTGCATACTGAGGGCATAATGAAGCACTAGGGTGAAAATGCCAATACTGGCAAATTGTCGGCTGTTGTAATTATCATATTGCAAATGTCTTTGGTGTCTGGATGGAAGGAAGTCGCCTGGATCATCGTCGCTTGAACGCGGGGCCAGTCGTAAGACATTATTGTACGACGGTCCCACCATGCGAGATGAAGGACTATGGACCGTGTGGATCCGATCCGCATCGGGTATAAGCTGACAACAGCTATGCGCCAACACGTCTGAACGTAGTGCAAGCTAATAGATCTAAGAAAGACCAGTCACCGTCATAGCTGCTGGCGATAAGTTGTCACCTAATATAGCGAGAGATGTTTCTCTATGTTTCGGTATCGGTCATTATCCACAGAGAAATTTTTTGCGAGGAACCTAAAAATTAGAATTGCTGTCATCTGAATCCTAATCGAAGCATTCGCTGTATCGACCTGTTCGGTGGCTTAGACCCAATACGTGGAAATTTGCTGATTCTGTAGATCGTCCAAGTCTCTCTTGACAGACCTTATTTACCACCTGGCTCTCTGACGAGCAGCTTCTCGGTCGCCACCCCATGCCCTCGATACTTGCCGATGTCAATGACAATCTCATCAACCTGCTTCCAGCCATGGCGTAAGTAAAGCCCATAGCCCGCAGGCGATGCTTCAATGTAAGTCCTTGCGTCGTGTCTGTCGGCATCGGCAAGGCCTTCGCGGATAAGCATAGCGCCAATACCTCTGCGCTGATGAGCGGGCGAGACGCCGAGAATTTGGAGTACTAGCAATCAATGATCAGTCTCAGGCTAGGTGATGGTGAAGCGTTGTGGTCAAGAAGGATATACAGCACCATGCGGAATGAATTGAAATCTTGATATTTCTTTTATGCAAAACGTCATAGATAATTGTACTGTACAGTACAAATACTCGCCGGGGTTGAGGCGTGGTTCTACCCAGGAAGTATCGCAGTAATGTCCAACTCACAGTAGTCTTTGGTCTCATCCATCCATTTAGCTTTCTTCTCTTCCAATGCCCCGAAGAAGACACGGTAAAGTTCTTTGTTTGCTCCCGATGGAAGTGGATGCTGTAGCTCTATAAGTCGTTTGAGCTGTGCTTTCTTCTCCGCCTGCTCCGGCGATAATGTAAACGGATACTGCCATTTTGCGAAAGCTAGCGTTTTTCTAGCTACAAATTAGTGCACAGCCCAATCCTCCATTCCTGAGTCGCTAGCGGTCGTACCCATCCTCATCAACAAGTTTCCTTAATCTCATTCCATTGAACTCGCTCATCACAAGCTGATTCTCCCAATAGTGCATATCATAAGCTTGCTTGACGTCGGGTAAAACATTGGCCATCAGGTGTCCGACGATTGGGTCGTCTTTGAAAGCGGCATCACAAATGACGGAAATATCAGGCAAGTCCGTCGGTGCCACTGGTAGAATGTTGTAAGACATGATTAGAATATTATGGAGGCTCAGTAATTCGGATTTTGAAAGAAAAGAATACCTTAAGAAATGTAGATATCTTCCTTCTTACATACCTTGATGAAGCTGGATAAAAGCCGAAAGATTCAAGAATTTGCCGGGACGAAGATCTAGCCTAGCAACAAAAAGGAATGTCCATACGACGCTCTAAAGTAGCGTCTTGGCAGAGAAGCTAAGGTAGGTAAGCTACAAAAAGTTGACTATCAGAAGAGTATGCTAGCGGCGACATATCTGATCCTTCCCACAGATTCACAAGCAGTCCGCTCCTTTGTATTCAAGTCGCCGAATCCTATCAATTGATCAGAAACGGAACGTTCACTTCCAGGACACCATATGACACTAGGGTTTATTGCTCGGGCAGGATATGACGTGATGTAGGTATAGACGGGACTTGCAGACACTGGTAATGTCCACAGATCAATCCAAAATGCGTACCAGATCGTCCGGCTAGACAGACATAATCAACTACCCTGTACATCACCGTCAAGGCGCCTATTGTCGTCTTGCCTCAGAGACCTCTGCCGAAGATAACTTTTATTCACCCGCAGACCATGTACTTGAAGTGAGATCCACTGACGCAGGCTCCAACTATCGGACCTGCCATATGGTTTCCATTACCCTCCCAAGGGCAGGACCCCATAGCCATTTCATCGAAATATTCCTCATCATTGCTCGATTCAAAGGGGTTGGGTTTCTTTCCCTCATTGCCTATTTCTTCTATGTTTGCAGGACCTTCGTCCCCGACCTACCAATAGCCGGTCGAGTTCTTCAATTTTTTCGACTTTCCGCTGACAACGCCCTTGAGTGACCTGATAGCCGCCTTGCCAAGCTTCGCCGTTTTCTGTAGAAAGCCCTTCCCCTTCTCATTCTCCTTTTCCTTGTCCTTTGCCTCCCCCTCCCCCTTCTCCGCCTCCTTCCTACGATCTTCTTCTTGCCATTTTACTTTGCTCTCTACCTTTTCCAACATATGAGGTATATCACAGAGCCTGTAAGCCACGATTTCCCGCTTCGGACGATGAACGAGCCTTGGCGTATTTAGATCCGAGCAACGCAGACCCTTGGGTGCGCGCAATTCGTTGATATCGATGCTCACAAAGTCAATGCCGTGACACGCGAGATCAAGAACTCGGAAATTCCTCGTCAGGAGCTTGGGCCTTGCGGCCTTCCCCACAGCTTCTGTTTTCAAGACAAGGTCTGCGGACCGGTCTTGCGGGTACGCAAAAGGATCAAAGTCAGTAGAATGTCTTTTGGTGTCGGCAAACGGGTCAGGTCTTTCAACAAGCACTTCTGGATGAGCGTGAGAGTATGCGGCGCAAGGAGCAAAATGTGCCTGAATAAAGATACATGTGCATTTCTCGTGTGTCTCGTGAAACATTTGGCACATAGCAGTAAATGTGATCAACAAGGCTGTCCGCTGGACTTTGGAGACTGGACTCGCCCGTATGTCAGCAGATTCCAGCAGGGGTCAGGCCACCATATAGTTCCCTCCACAAGGCAACTAGGCGTGCCCATTCGACGAAATGACAAACGCAACGGAAGGCTTCAAACGTAACCTTACGATAACATCGAAGGACTCCCTTCGATGGACTGTCCCGAGATAGGAAACTTCGTGTGCCATCTTGATGCTCGACTCTGCCTCCCGCCCCGATATTCGCAACGCAGAAGCCAAAAGAAGATGAAGATATTAAAGAAGACCCAGTCTTCTGTTAAGTGCTATAAAGAAGAGCAGGCAATGATACACGAATGAGCGTAGTGGCTTTTTCTCATTTTCTGGCGAGCGTGATCACTTCGTGGATGTGAATGCGCCAACGTTGTGGATTTTGCCAGTATCAACAGGACTCATCATTGAGGCACTAAAAGCGTGGTGGAACATTTTGCTTATCTTTTCTCTTCACACTCACCATAGCGTTCAATACCGTCCTCGTATCCCTGCACATTGCACCTCATCGACCAGTGACGGTCCACTACAAGTCATGCTATCCCTTCCACAGAGCGCAAATGTGTCTTGCTGCATACGTCATTGCGTCGCCCCCTCAGAGCAGGTTTTGAGTCTACGGATACCCGAGAATGGCGGGACCGCATAAATATACTCCTCTATATTCCGACGCCATCGTTGACTTCGGCTCCGACGTGGGCATTACAGCTCTGACGCGACGTTGGGTAGATTCGGCATGCGATCCGTCCACAGCTTTCCTCGAAGGTGACATCAAGATTTTTCCAGCCAATTAAAACATCGCCATGATGCTCTGTCAGCTAGACTTGCTGAGACCCACGTCCGTGCAACTTGTGCAAAAGTGCCGATGGTACGCGGTAATCATTATGCGCCCCAACATGCGAAGCTCCCCCAACACGTGGGTACTTACTGCTCTGTAGCCGCAACACTGCCACAGGCCAGGCGGATCGCGAGGACAGTGCATGTTTTGTTTATATCATTCACTGCACTCTCCTTTCTTAGATTTGTTGGAACAAGGGTCAATTGACAATCATGATATACCTTCTCTTACTTCTTTCATTCTTCTCATGGACCAGGTGCAACGCTCTGTCAATAAACCCATTAACAATTACCAATGTATCAAGACTCGTCGCCCCGAAAACTTCAAACCTGACCACAACCGGCCTCACAACGCACAACGACTGCTTTGACCATTCTCTCGGCCACCTCTTCACGGTCAAAAGGGCCGACTGCGAACACGCCCTCGACGACCTCGTTCGGGGAAAATCGTTGGTCGAACCCCACAGTTTCAGCTACCGCCCCAGCGTTGTCGTAACAGACCGACTGCCGGTGCTGGCCGAATGGGGAACTTGTAGCCTCACCCTGATGATGTTTGACGTAGACAAGATTGTCTCGCTGACCTATGCCGAGATCTACGCGGAATTACTGGGTCCGGATGGCTTGTTGAAGGAGTGTTTGGGGCCGAGGGTGCCGGCGGTGGATGCGCTGGGCGGGCAGACGGTATTAGGGCCAGGGCATGTGTTGATTGCCGACGTGACAGGGCAACCTAGCAGCGCAACGAATGCATGAAGTCGGTGGGCCCAGGCATGCGGGTGCACGATCGGATGAGGTTTAAGAGCTTCCGGCGAGAGCAGTCAAACCAAAGAGTCCAAGTGTCCATTAGCAACAAAAACAGATCTGATCATAATCGGCAAAGATTGCAGGCCTTGGACTCGCACTTTATACAGAACCAACTATTCTGTAAGGTGTTCTGCGAGCAATTAATTCCTGGCATTTCGCCGTTTTGAGCACTGAACTTACCGCAAAGCATTACGCCTAGAGACTGACAAACTCCGTGCCGTTCTCTCTCAACATCGCGTGAAGCCAGTGGCAGTATCACAGTCATCTGCTTCTTGAAAAAGAATTATGCGATCATGGGAGTCCTCCAAGCGGTCGTGGTGCGTTGTACAAAAGCCCAAGTCGCCAACTCAGTGAAAAGTCTCGCGATCAATGTGCGATAACCTCCTGCGCTGGAACAATCTCCAAAGCGGTATAATCTACGGCGGCGGAATTCATTATCACCGATGGTAGGAACCTCGTGCCAGGATTGCGAGTTTACGTGGACAAAGCCATTTGCTAGTGGCTGTAACGTGCCAATGATGCTGTAATCCGGCGCAGTCTATTGTCAAGGGGAACAGTACTCCGCCAGTGTCACAAAATGTGTCAACTTCTGACTCACCATCCCGTTCGCTGCACATCGCCATTCAGCCACAGGTCAAACATATTAACACAACAGTACTTTGGTCGCGCTTGGGCCAACATGGCACAGCGAGACTGCCCTTGTTTCGCTTCATGCGACAAGCGCCCCCATAAAGTATGATGCTCATATGAATAGTCTCCAGTGTTTAGAGTTGCGCTTCTGTAGCTGGTGCACGTAATATGAGTAAATTATCAGGGCGTACAAGAACCTGTAGAGACTCTGCTCGAGCGGAACAGTATCAGCAACCACCAACGGCAAAGCGGTACCTATCAAAGATCGCGTAAGTCTTCGAGAAGAACACTTCTAGAAGGCGAGGTCAGACCGAGTTCTACCTGTGAAACTCGGCAAATTTAATTTATGGAGTCTTCACAAAAGATTGGAACAGCCTGGACATCAGGCTTATGTTAGCCAATGATATCCTCATCCCGGCATACATCGTCTTCACGCCGTGTGTTGGCCATTTCCTCTCATCTTCGACGGCTTGAGTGCCTCTCCCATGAAAGCTAGATCCTGCCGGGACTCGGCTCTTTCCAGATATCAATTTCAGAAGGTGTCCGCTGTAGTTTTCCGTATTTGGTCCTGCGCGGGACAAAACTTCCATTTATTTCGGGCTCTTATTCTTTCATGTGACTCTTTCAAGTGGGAGAAACTGGTTGGAGCTCTGGAGGGGTGCGCCCGTCGTCTTTGCCTCTCGTAATCCCCGTAGCCCATGACTGGCCTTGTGTAGCGTCTCACCACCAGAAAGCCTTTTTGGCATGACCAACAGCCCAGAACCTATCCCTACTTTTTGTGCTGCTCTCGGCCTACACTTAGCCTTTGCTCTCTGAAGGCGTCTCGTGCCTCGCGAACCGGAAGAATATCCTGTTGGTCTAGACCAACATCAATCGATGTGCGATATATCGTATCATGAAGGATAGTATTCTGAGGATAGACCGGTAGCGGCATGGATTGAGGGTAGTTGTTGAGGAGGAGGACCTGTGGACACGAGAGGAAAGAAGGTTGTACAGCCGAGGGCGAGGATGGAAGAGCGATGGGAGGATAGGTATCGATCCATGGTCCGATCCGGTCAATATGGCTGAGCGTGAGATTCGGACTGCTCATGGGCATGCTCCATCGCTACGACAATTGCTGTCAATGCTTAGAGGTACTGCTTTTATTTTTTCTCCCACCACTTTTCGGAACTTACTCGTATTCACCCGGAAATGCACCACCCTGGGAAATGCACCATTAGGGCTAGGGCTAACTCCACCAAATACCACTTACTCGAGCCTCCCACCTAGTTATTTTGCATACATTTTGGCTCTACAGTCAGTAATATGCCTGAGAGTATTACGACCGTACACTATATTTGCGAGTATTCAAATCAAGAAATATTGAGGTATTATAGGGCTAATTCGTGCTCCAGACGCTCCTAATAACTTCCCCCTCGCACATCGCCGTCCTTAACTCAATGATAACGTTATTATCCAACACAGGTAGTCCGATACTATAAGATAGGGGGGTAGGTATGCTCTTGAGGCCTAGGGTCTCTTTTTAAGGGTAGAGAAATGGCCATATAAGAAGCATACAAATGGTCATGTGAGAAGCATGCAAATTACCATGCCTGAAGCATGCAAATGGCCATATAAGAAGCATACAAATTACTATATGAGAAGCATTCAAATTACCATTGCCTAAAGCATACAAATGGCTATGTGAGAAGCATTCAAATTACCATGCCTGAAGCATTACAATTGCTATTGCAGAGAGTATTCATTGCCTACCACCAAATTTGGGTGGGAAGCCCTAACCCTAATGGTGCATATCCCAGGGTGGTGCATTTCCGGGTGAATACGAGTAGTGGGAGGACTTTAAAAGAGGACAGGATTCACTAGCGCCCTTCATAAATCTCACTTCTCAGACGCATTAAACCTTTGATCAGGCTGAGATGATCTTCGATATCACCTGTATGAGAATATCACAATTCACCCGCAAGTCTGTTTTGCTTTCACAGAACAGCAACATGTCATCCATTCCCCCATCAGCCAGAAAGTCCTTGCCTCAGGCGTTGGCGATCCCGGACAATCGTCTTATCACTTTCTCACCTCTTCTATGGCTTCTCTCCTCATGGTCCGCAATTCGTCCATAAGGCTCCATTCGAGGGTCAGCTCCAGATACATACCTTGATGGTTACAATATACAACATACCATAATGAAAGGCCAAGCACATTCTGAAAGAATTGATGCGCGAGATTTTATGACAACGAAAGATCTATTTGAACGGACAAGGCACGCTAGAACACATTCAGCGTCCTTTTCGATAAATTTGACTCGTTGCTTGGTGTGGCTAAGGCCGTCCATTACTACCAGTTGTGGTACACTGCTAGAACATATTCCCAAATTCAAATATAGCGACTGCATAATTGAGATCGAGAGCCCCTGTCTTCCACGAAGAGCTGCCACAAGAAACTGTAGATGACTGGTACAAGTATGGATATCACTGGAGGGGGGGTGTTGTGGAGGACGGGGTCAGAGCGAGATCGAGCGAAATTGGACTTTCCCATCACAGCCCTGCAGCCGTGTCCCTTTCTTTTACTAGCAGCAGCAGCGTTTTCCACTCCTTCAGCTCGGTCCACGTAAGCTACTCCCCCATCACAGATCCGAGCATGAGCTCCATTGTCTTCCACATCCCCTTTCCATGGCCTTGACTACAATATTGCTGAAAGGGCCATCAAATACCTCCCAACCTGTCAAAGTTTGTTACATAAACGAGGCACAAGTCTATCGATACGTCACTGCCTGACCAATGCAAGCTAAAAAGCTAACCTTGGGGACTGGAGGCCTGGTGGGGCTTTTAAGACTCTGGAGAGAATAAAGAGAGGTGTACAATCTGGTGATGCTATTTTTGAAGCTCTCGATTACAAAAGAGCGAAGAAGAGTAACGGTACTATTGTAAGAAGGGGGGATACTTTGGTAAGTAAAATATTGCTTGCTGACAATCATTTGATCCGTCTACACTTGGTGTGTAGTGACAAGAGAAGGTAGCGCTCACATGATCGGGAAAGGAGAGTGCGGCTTTGCATGGAGAAGGGTAAATATGTCTATGACAATCCGCTCTACACTACATTTTGCATTCTATTGGGAAAGGTAACATTCTACTGTTCCTTCGAGCTATTGAGACTCAAGTTATCCGACGCTTACACTACCAAAATAGGTTCTTCTTTATTCAGCCGCGTATCTGTAATCACATCTTCCCCCTGCCACCCCTCCCTCACATCTTTCGGCATCCTCACCCAAGCGGCACAAATCACTAGCGCGGCCGCCGCCATACCCATGCCGAAGTACAGCGCTGATCGATATCCTCTGACCGAGTCCGTACCATGGTTATTGGTATGCACTTCTACGACGCCTGCAAAGCCTAGTCCGGTGCTCGTTGCATATAGTTGCAACGTACCGATCAAGCTCCCTGCAATCCCCTGCTCGTTCCTCTTCACGCTATTACTTGCGATGATAGCAGCGGCCGTGAAGATAAAGTCTGGGCAAAACGACTGGATAACAGTGGCCGGAAATACCGACGGCCAATAGGACTGCTGTGCCGGCATCGTCGCTAAGATGATCTGAGGCACGAGTACCGCCAGAGCGCCGATTGCCATTATCCATTGAGCTGCCAGTCGAGGAATGAGCCACGCAGCGATGAAAGCTGCGGAGGCCGCGCAGACGGCAATAGGTGTGAGGCCAATGGCAGTAGCGAGGGCGGACCAGTGGCGGATTTCTTGCTGCCAGGCGACGAGATACCAGATAAAGGTGCCGTAGGACATGAAGCTGAAGAGAACCACGAGGATGAGTGGAAAGAATGAAGGGGCGCGGAAGATTGATAAGGGCAGGATAGGGTGTTGAGCAAATTTATGTTCCCACGCAGCGAACGCCACGAAGAAAACGATGGAGACGACCAAGAGGGCGATCTCGTACGGGGAGTCCCAACCATCGGTGGGAGCTTGGCTATAAGAGTCAGCTCGCATCCTCTCATACAAGACTCATGATACGTACTTCCAGACAAAATTGAAGGTAATCAGGCCGCTGATCCCGAGCATAGAACCGATCCAGTCCATCGGTTCTGACTTGCTAGGAGGGCTTTCTGAAGGAAGCAGGAGCGCAAGATTTCCAAAAACCATCAATCCCAGCAAGGCCCTGGTCACATCTTGTCAGCTCCACCCAGGGTTCTCTACGAGGCCACACATACATAAAGATAAACAACCATTTCCATGGCGTAAGCTCAGCCAAAAGCCCCGCAAACAAAGCCCCCAGCCATCCACCCACTGGAGCCCCGGCGCCGAAAAAGCCCAAACTCAGGTTCCGCAGCTTCCCAGGCGGGAGGGTCGTTCCAATGATTGCAATGGCATTAGGTACAATCATAGCTGCACCGATACCGCTCAAGGCTCTTGCAACATTAAAGAGGATGAAGTTGTTGCAGAATGCATTGATGAACGACCACACGACCCACCAAGCAGCACCGCCGAGCAAGACTTTTTTGTGACCATAGATAGAGCCAAGCCGGCCTGTCATGATGACGAAGGCCCCCGACGTCAATCTGGTGGGTCGTAGAAAATCAGCATAGTCCCTCAGAGAAGATATCGATATGCGTACGAGTAAGAGGCTGGGATCCACGCCGCCTGACTTGGTCCATCCACACCCAGAGATTTACCAATGATCAAACCGCCTCCAATACCAAGACCGAACGATATCATCTAGAGCAAACGTCAGCCCCGAATTACGCCGACAGGAAGGGCGAACATACTGGCACTAGATTCGTCAGGACCAACAGAACTGCAATCGCACGCTTGCGAGCCAGGCCGAGTGGGGCGGGATTTTGTGGGCGCTTTGTGGACTCTGGAGGCGGGAATCCCAGCGTCTTCACTGTTTGTTCGACCTCTGAGATTGTCTGTGCTATGATGGAGGGTAAATGGCAGGGGAGAGGTGGCTCTGGCGGGAGGGAGGGGGACATGGTGAAGTGGCAAGGGGATGTTCAGCGGCGATTCTTACAATGGGAGCGAGACAAGACTGGGAAGGATTATGGTGGAGGGTTGTTATGAGGTATTGTTTGATTTTTTGCACGGTAGTGAATCTCAAGCGAAGAGGAAGGCTCCTTTATACTAGAATCTCAAAGGAGAATGAAGAGAATTTCGCCACGACCGCTGATAGTTCATGACAAGCAGTCCCATTATAAATCAATCGAATAATAAAAGAACAAGGTCTGGCCATCTATTGAAGAAATCGTACAATCCAGGACATATCCAGGACCTAGAATGGCCCAAAACGACAGATAATTCATGCTACTCGTGTACAGTAAAGACTGCTACTTATAAACCCTTACTCTGCATCCACAGCAACTTTCCTCATCGAGCAGCTGGTTCAAGAAAAAATCCATCCCATTCAAAACCACACAAACAAGGGGCCAGATATCCATCGCACTCGCCCGCGACCATGGTTGCTGACTGGATGCACGTAGCGTTCAACCGCTAATGAATCATTGCAAAACGGCTCCTCCGAATGAATCACCCAGTCCTTTACTAGAGACGTAGTAAATCAAAAATTAATGATGGTTAGAACAAGGCTATTGATAAGAGTCGGTGTTTTTGTGGAGGCTGCGGGGACGGCAGATCGTTGAGAGGAAAGTTTCCCTTCCTAGCCCAGAGGAGGAAGGTTCCTGATTTCGCCACCACCGCCGAAATGCTGAATTGCTTTTCCTTGGTAGCGGAGAGAGCATTGAGGTTGGTAGAAGTTCTGTATTCAAGAGATGTAATTTCATTTGTTATCCCCATGTTAATTGTACCGTCGAAGTCTTGCCCTCAACATGGACTATTGTTTTGGCTGCAGTTTGTGTCAGGGGACGTCTTTCCAAGGCAGACCTCGTCGACGTTGATGACATAGTCTTCCTACATCTTGGGTTGTTATGACAGTGGAACGAGGATATCTCCTCGATGCACCATCAGACCTGAGCCTCTCCCAGAGGAGCACGGGGTGTCAGGATTGCCATCAGGCGTTGCGAAGCCTCGAGGAGCCACGGATTCTTTATTAGAATTTCATCAAATCCACCTGCAATGGCTTAGTAGTGGTCCAGAATTCTGGGAGCCACTATATTGCGAGTATGCCACCCAAGGATTTATATTTGTTAATGATATGAGGCCCTTCATCGAGAGATTGTCATGTACTGGTAGACACGTTGCAATGTAGCGATTAACGTCTTGGCTGGCCAAGAAAGCGGGCACAGGAGGTGGTGATTCTTCACAGTCCAGGAGTGTTCGATCATCCGTAATCCGTAGATGCCAGATTTCCCTAGAGAATTAGTGGGGTCAAGTAGAGATTGCGGCTATAGCGAATATGACGGTAACATTTCGGATCCTCGCCGAGAACCAAAAATAATCCAGGAGATATCGTGAGGCGTATCAAGTTTGGCGATAAGATTAAACGGGGTCTACATAAGCGGCGTGGAGTATAGCTGTACAGTATGATGATTGTTATCGTATCTCGTATCCTCATGGGCGATGGGCCACGGCAGGAAAATAGATAGCCGCGTACATTTCACGCCTATCGCATCTTTCCCGAAACACGAACACGCCGGAAAAGGCGAAACAAAGACCAGTATATTGAATACCCGCGCAACACTGCCACCAAAGCATCATGTACAAAAGCGTTCAAAAACCCTCACATTCGAAAGTCGCATGCGTACTCTTCCAAAGTCACAGTCGTTCTTCTGACCATATTGAACCCTCTATAAAATGTCTCCATTAGGAAATTGCCTCTCATTCATTACCTTGGCCGCCTGTATATATCCAACTTTCATTCTCGCATCTCCACTCGCTGCCTCTGAAGATCACGCAAACGGATTGAGCGAACGCAGTAATAGATACAATATCCCATGCGGTAACGCGCCGAATGTCAAAGCTGGGAAGTGAGTTGGCACACATCGCACTTGCACCCGGACCCTTCTTCTTTCTCCCTCTTCTCCTTCCAAAGATAATAGCTGACCGCGCCATCTTCACCTTACCATTAGCAAACCCAGTGATTCCGATATAAACCCTCCAAGTGAGGACGAGGGCCCTCAGAATGCCACATACGCCCCCCCCGGCAAACCAAATTATTTCCCCTACGTCTGGTGTCTCGCTGGAACATATACCTACGTCTTCATTGATCCCACCGGAGCCTACGGTTACAACAATGGCTCCAACGAGTACATCTTCCAGACTGGCCTCGAAGGTGCATGGAATTCAACCCAACAAGCAATGGAACAACAGGGAAACCTCGGAAAACCACTTGGTGAAACCAGGATCGACGACGCGGGGATGGAAGTCCAAATACCCATCCAAAACATCCCCGGATTCAGCACCGCCAGTCAAGTTCAAATCTTTGCGCGAAACGCCAACCACCAGCAATTGACATATGGGAGTTATGCGGCTGGATTGACCATCATTAGGGATTTTATAACGAGGTACCCTTTGTACGCTGATACTATGTACTTTCAAATCAGCGAGGGCAAGTACGGTACAGTAGGGAACGGTTATATGGGGCTTGTGGAGATAGACGCGGATGGAACACAAGAATGCTTGCTTAAGCCGCATGTCAACTGTGATATGCCCGCCGACTACCCTGATAACTAGCATTGATCTTCATAGAACTACTTTCCTTGTTTCGCAACACGTGCCGTGTATGTTATTGAATTGTCGGGTATAGCCGCACAGAGTCAGATTCTACATGCACTCTTTGTCGCAGTAATGTGAGGCGCAAGGTTGAGAATTTGGGCCAGCGAAAAGGCTACATCCAAGGAGCTCAATTTCAAGACTGGAGAAACGCTTCGTGTTCATACTCGCTTGACCACTGGCCAATACTGGCAGCTTCTCGTCTTTTCCAAGATAAGCCGTAATCATTTTAGCATGGCTCTCTCCCTTTGCTTTCGACGTCGGCATGAGCGAGGGAGGACATTGCTTAGCTCAAGGATCAGTCTCGTGCGGTTAGGCACTTCATTAGCAGATTGCTTCGTAGGAATGAGACGCGTTGGTGATAGTGGTCACCATGCAACAGAACATATGTACCTTGCTGTAAGATAAACAACCTAATGAAGAGAGGGGACTCAAGGTGGCGAAAAGATGGGCGTTTCACTATCAGAGTATGAAACTTGTTGGATGGGAATTGTTTCTCCCGAAGAAGAAAGTTTCCTATACTGACCAGCAACTCGGTCGACCTTCCTTTTTCGGTCCACAATGATGCTTGTGAGCTCTGTACAACTTTACTTCACATTATTCTACATTTCACACTCTAAGCCCGAATCCTTGATTACATTAGGAGGAACTAGATATTGCGCCAACTGTAAAAATTATATTTAGCAGGCTTCTTCGCGTGCTATTAAAGGTCACCCACACCCAACCCCACCGGCAAGTCCTCATCCCGTCTGTTCAACCCTTCCTCTCCAGCGCAAGCTATGTCCGCCTCGATCATTTACTCTTCTGATATATACTTACTAGAGCCTACTGACCATTTCCCTTCCACGGCACAAGATATGTCGGACGAGCTTCCACCCTATACCCCCCAAGCCCTCACCGAAATACTTCCTCTCTACCACCCCGCCAATACCAACTCCCACATCAGCATCTACACACTGCAACAGATATCTTCTGATAACCTTCTCCTTACTCTCCGCAATCACCCATCCGAATCAGCCAGCACCTACACCTCGACGCTTCCCGTTTGCAGGATCCGGACTTACAAGACAGGTGGCTTCATGAATCGCAAGCCGCATATCGTCATTACCACTAGCGAATGTGACGAAAGCCTGGATCGGCCACTGGCGGAAGGAAAATTCGACATACATGGGACTGGGACTACGATAACCTATTCGCACCATCCGAACCTGCAAATGACGCAGCGGCTCGAGCTTGAGGACTCCCTATCCCAGCGGCTCAGGACGACGATCTGGGGACACGATCATTGGTGGATGCCGAATCCAGGCAATAAAAGGGTGTTGGAACTCACCAATGGCATGGATGAGATCGTGGCGAGGTTTATGCCTGCGGTCCCTGTGTCACCGCCAACGGCATCTGGCCGGAAAGGCAGTATCGGAAAGAAGAAGGAGAGCAAGGAAGATGTGGGGGAGCTCCAAATTGTTGATGCGATGGCAGAGACTGGGAGAGAAGAAGTGATATGTAGCGCCATGGTCATGGTTGAAAGGGCGAAGAGGAGGGCTAATAATATCAGCTGTACTGCAATAGGGCGTGTTTGTGGTGCGCAGGCGTTTGTTGTACAATCTTGATCTGAACAGGTAGAGCTAGCCGAGCAGACAGTTGTACGAAGTGAGGAACCATGTACCCTACCGAAATCCCTTCTTTGGGTTGCCCTTTTCTTGCGATAGGTCAAATACGAGTTGCAAAACAGCGGCATCAATGCTGTGAGATTCAGACGCTCACGTGATACTATCCTCTTGACCGTTCTACAATTAGCTAATGTCAGCCACAACTTCACATCCGACATCAACACAAGCTGGATCCACTAAGACACCAACTGACGTTCAAAGCTTACATCTCGCTCTCTATTCCTAACAGTGTCTATAAGACCTAGCCTTTCTATCTTATCGCTCCGCCTTCCGTTCTAAATCTTGTTGAACGCAACACCAAGTCGCTGATACCATGTCACCGTAAGCGAATCGGATTTCTCTCTCTCGCTTTTAGGGTCAAGGGACAAGTGGTTTCTCTCCCTCTTCTTGAAATGTGATGCTCGGTAATCATTCTATTCTACTCCATAGCTCGACGGTTCTAATCGCTGGCCCTCCCACTCGTCCCGTCATTCCTTTTCCTAATTTGATACACATTTCTCGGGCCTCGAAATTCTGCAATCTTTCACTCCCGAGCCATGGTCGAAACACTCAATTGCAATTACGCCGACAATCCCACTGTCAGCGCCAAAACCAGCAAGAAGAAGACCGCCAAAACGAACGAAAGTACCACAAGACGGGTCGCCAATGTCAGCGGACCTAAGTCGAAACCCTGTCCGCCAGAAACAGCGGTATGAAAAAGCCAGCGCAAAAAGGTCTTCGAAGAACGAAAAGATAGCAGTCCTTTCCCCAGCAGCTCCTATTATCGCCCAAGGCTTGAACAAGACGGCCCATACGAGAATATTAGCCTAGGTTGATGCGGGGAAATGAGCGGACGAGATGTTTCTCAAGCGAGAGGATATGTAAGTCATGCGTGAAAGCGGGATGGAAAAACATCTGCATAGAGAGAAATTTGTGTTGATCGCGAATGGGACCAACGAGGTCGCAGATTACGCAAGGCTCCAGATAAGCGGTAGGAGGAGATGACCGGGTGGTTAGTTGGGGGTGGGAAGCGTTGAGACTCCTCGACTAATAACAAAGAGCCCAGTAACTTCTCAAACAGCAACTATTCCCGAATCATGACACCTGAAACCCCAACGGGCGCATTCAACAGCTTCACTCCTTACCTACCTACCCACTTTATTGCCGATCAAGCTCGTATTCAACGAGTTGCATACAGCTAACCGAGCTGGGACGCGTGTGGCTGCTTACATGCATGATGATCGGCAGGACATTCTCGGAGAATTGATTGCACGTCATGCACCTACCCTCGACTTGCTACCCACTTTTCTTTTTAAGCTGCTGTCTTGGTACAGGGCAGGGTGATGGCATTCGTCACGCGGACAACCGAATTCCATCTTCCGTGGCTTACAATGATGGTGAGATTGGCTGTTGACGGTAGTTGATAAAGAGCGGCCGATTCACCTTTGTGGAGAAGCGCCATCAAATGGATATACTAGATGCACCTCAGGCTTGTATCGAATGTACTACGCCGTGCTCCTATCAAAGCCTCACAGATGAGCGCCTGTTAAACTTTCCCAGCTTTTCCGTTCAAGGTAGTAATTACTTTACAACCGGTCCCTGATCGACAGTCCCAATATTTACTTGCTTATCATGCACGTTACCGACACTGAGCTCCCCTTTCTATTTCAAATTTGCTTGTTTGATTGCTCGGTCCTTGTCTCACTACTCCAGGCACAACTCGGTCCGTACCCAAATGAAAGCCAGCCGGATATGAATACGAGTCAATATGCAATCGCGCGGGGGCTCCCCTTTTTCGCTTTGCAAGTACCTCACAGGGTGGCAATGTAACGTCCATTGGCGCTACTTTCTCACCCGCGTCTATTGATCATGGGCGACTAGGGGTTCGGGTGGCCCATGCATTTTACGAATAGCCTGCCTTTTGGAGGCCTTCACTCTGTTGCCACGTTCTCCGAATTTGTTGGACCATGGGAGGTCTAGAATTGGTTCTACTCGACGAAGATCTGGAGATCAAGGTTCCGCGTGTCCAAGTAGTCACGAGCCCTGGCGGGAGTTCATGTCGACAAGTCCTTAGTGTCTTTTCGTGATCCCTGCTTCTTCAAAACACCCTCTCTATCATGTTCTCTCTCTCCTTCGCTCACACAGCACGAGAAGCGCTACGGTCTATCTCAACATCTCCCAAACCAGTCCCATCCACATCTGTCACATCGAACCTCACTCGCCTTCCAAATGTCTACAGGCATGATAGCGTCTTCTAATCCTATTCCGGATAGACATATCAAAAAGCTCGACAACAATGCCACCGTAATACCCGTTGGCCTCGACTTTGGCCCCTCTTGGCTAGAGGCTTCTTTCACCCTAGAAACGGACCACTGTCCGTGCTCCACCGGCGTCCCCGGCAACCAAGTGTACAAAGATTTCTACTCCGAGACCTTGAGCATGGCGGTACAACACCACCTCGACTTCGAAGAACCCCTTCTTCCACCGCCGACAACCATGGTGCCTAACGAGGCGCGAGCGTCATCGTTGAAGCGCACCTTCGCACAGCACATCTCAGATCTCTTAGGAAAACTTGAACGAATGGAAGACAGACTCGACTTCAAAGTGATGGCGATCACAGTTCCCTCCCACTGGGACATCTCCGCTCGCACGGTCGTTGCAAAAGCAGCCGAGCTAGCCGGTCATCCTCTGGACGGGCAGCACATGGTGATCAAGCTACCGCGAGCGATCCAGTCGGCTTTTAAGATGTGCAGAGAGAATCACGGCACATACCACACGCTCGTGGTTAGCTATCATAAAACGCATCTTCATTTGATGATAGCTCAAATGCGCGGGACAGGGTTCATCATGCAGCGAGAGGTTTGGCTGCCTCATCTTGGGGATGATGGGATTCGAGATACTGCTATAGCCAGTGCAAAGAAAATCGATGACGAGACGTGCACAGAGGGTTCCTTGGGGGCCGATGCTTCCAATACAGAGCCATTCAACAAGGACAAAATCCCCACTTTCAAATTCGACCTTTGCCCGAAAGACGGTGTTGCTACTACTGCTTCCAGAAAGCCCGTTACCAAAGGCCCTCCAAACCCGATCCTCACACATAAATCCTCCGCCATCACCCCCTCCAGGCAAGACCACTATTTTTCTCAATCCTCCACCCACCCCAATCCTCCAACCACCTACCACCCCCACACAAACCACCTCCCCATCCTCAACGCCCTCCACAAATTCGTCCACCTCATGCCCCCACCCGCCTCCTCATCCCTCTCAAACTCCTCCCAACCCATCAGCAGATACGTCCTCAGCGACATTACCTACATCATCATCTGCGGTGACGCCAGCCCCCACAGCCAACAAACCCTCCTCACCGCAATCCGTACTACATATGCTCAACAGGCGGATATCCGTGTCCGGGCTTGTCCTTATAATAGCGGGAGCTGTGGAGCGGAGATCGCGGCGCGACGGCAGTGGCAGAATCCGATGCTTGTGGGGGCTTGGGAGGGGGGCGATGTGGTTTAGTGGAGGGGTTTTTGGGATTGAGGGGTGGTGGATAGGGAGGGGGTTGAGGGGGGTGATGGGCTGGGTTGTTTGATGAGGCAGGGGTGGAAGAAGGAGAATGCAGAGCGTTGATGTGATAGGATTGTACTTGCATCTCACAATAGAGCTGCTCTTGTCTCTAACTCAAGTAGTCTGGAGGTCAAGCCCCAATCCCATACCCAGCGCTCCTCTCACTATCAAATTGTTGGGTCTGCGGCAGAAGCTTCGATCGTAGAGCTCAGATATATTTCGGCGATGAATCAGGTTTGTAAATTCAACACGTAATAACATTTGCCCTAATTACATTTTTTCAACATCCCACTCACGTCACACTCTCTACATGTCAGTCTGTCAAAGCATCAAGTCGTACAACCGTCATGCTATTCGCTGTACGGAGGGCCAGCGATATTGGATGGGCGACAATATTCTGTTCTCCACCCATTAAGTCCCTCGTTGCCCGAGTAGTATTCTGTCATAACTCTTTGGTAAGAGCAATTCATCTAACCGACATCGCGATCCGTCATGCCTTCAATCGGCGCACACAAGTTTGGTTCCGGGCGAGCTTTCGAACCCTCCTCAAGAGAGATCCAGGTCTCCTCAATGAGCTTCCCCCAACCCTTCTTCGACACTAAAAGCTGTCAGAGACTTTCTATTCGGACATCGAGCCCATAAAGAAAGTTGTAGGAGACTTACATGCAACTAGGACTAGCGAGCCTCAGTCAGCAATCCCCCACGAGAACTCGTATAGTAGGTAGAAGTCATGCAACGTTTAAGTCTGTGTCTTCGTAGGAATGTCGTACAATCTTTGGCAAGGAGTTCGCGGGAAAAAATGTGAACCTAGTGTCTCGATAGATTGACACCCCTTTTTGCTGTATCAAAACCCCACCCTCCATTAGATAGAGATGGGCTAATTATGTCGTGGTGCCCCCCGGCTTCGTAAGGAATGTCAGCAGAACGGGGAGAATCCTATTAGAAGAAGTCGAATGGAGCGTTGAGATGATAGTCTTATGCTTGCTTCTCACAATTTAGCACTTTTCTCCAGCTGAAGCAGTATTGGAGAACAAGCCTCATTCCAACACCGAGCGCGTATATCTCTAACACCCAAAACCGGCATGATGCCCAAAAGCCAACACCCGCTTACCGTTTCCCACCATCCCCATCATAAATATCACCTCCGCTACAACCACCTCGGTCAAAGACGCATTAGCCGTTCAGCATTATCAAAAGTATAGGCTACCTTATCACACCACAAAACTTGGTACGCCTGTGTCTTGTGGTGGCGCTCAATCTGTGATAACAGAACGGCTGTGAGCCCAAGATCCGAGAAGTCAACCGTCGCCTGCTTATTTGGGTGACAGGACACGCCATTTTGATGCCTGGCAAGTATGCTTTCGAAATGGAAGAGATCAACTATGTCGCGGTAGAGCATGGTCCTCGAAAGGGGATACTTAGGCTTTTACTTGAATGCTTACGACACGAGGGGTCCAAGACTGAGAGAGATGCGAAGAGGAGATGCAAGAGGTTCGGTTTGGCCAGAGTTGGGGCTTCGGATGATCAAGGCCCGCGTTTATTTGGCGCAATCATACTGCCAAACATCATAGTGTTCTCCATATTGAGGGCTTTGATCTCAGCAGGTCTCGAGAGTAGGACAGAATAGTGAGCTGGATGTTCAGTGTCGTACAAGAAGTCGACGTATGACGAAGTCTTAACGTATCACCTTCAATGCTCGTTTTCTCATCCAAGCCATGAGCAACATAGTCATCGCGACCAGCGGCAGTGCCACCACGATGTAAAGCCAAAAGTCATGCGCCACAACGAAATGGTCGTGATCGCTTGTATCCTTACTCCCCACCCGCTGAATCAAATTAGAGCTAAATATGGTCTACAATAACCACGTCAGCCCAATCTTCCCAAGACATGCAGCTGGAAAGATATACCGCAAGCAGGGTCGCTGGCAGATAAAGCGCACCCATCATTAACAATGTCTTAAGCAACGCAGAATCCTGGGCCGTTTGTTTTGCAAGTTTTGCCATCTGCTCCGTTCCTTCCTTCTGAGCCGAAGCAATATCTCGTAAGGCTTGATCGTTTCGGTACTCAAGTATCTTCTCAAGCTTTGTGGTTGTCAGCAGAGGAACGGCCTCGTGGTACGCTCTCTGAAAGTATACCAAGATTGCGGTCCAGTTGCATCGACTGATTATGCGGTAGGTTACAGCTCTGTGGGCTTTTAGCTCAGTCAGGTGGTTGCTCAAGTCTGACAAGACGGTCTCGGTTGAAGTAGTCTTGTGGGACCTTGCAAGAAATTGACTCCGTGCTTCACACCCTCGAACGACATTTATACCGATGTATAAAGCGTGTTGTGCTTTGAGAAGTTTACTCCGACAGGCCTGAACTTTCTGTCGACCGTCAAACGTGATTGCAAAGTCGACCTTACAATCTTTGCCGACCGTGGAGTACATGGCTTCCTTCTCCTGGGTATTCCATCACTAAAATCCATTAGTCATTTTTGTGAGATGGGAGACATACCATTCCTTGTATCTCTTCGTTTAGCTCTTCCAGGTACTCACCCCAGTCGCGAGAAGCCCCGATTAGCAGGGCAGCATGCAGAAGCATGACCTCATATTCACTGCCATGCATATTGCTTCGTGCAATGAGACCTTCTTTGAATCGTCTGCATACTCGTTCAGAAGGCTGTATTACTATCCAGAGGGATTGCCCAGTTTTCAAGTTATGCTTCTCGTAGACGCCAATTTGTCTCAGCGACCAGGAATCGCCTTTGGGGCGGCCATTGCGATTAATGTATTTGATATTGTAACATATTTCTCAACTAAGATTTAGTACAGTGCAAGGTCTCGTCATGAGCAAGCTGACACACCATCGAACTCAAGGGTGGAGGCAGTTTGCCACCGATACGGGCTACGACTTCGCTCTTCATCGTTGACTCGGTAGCCAAATGCTTGCAAATATTGCAGGTAGGGCAAAAACATTCTCTGCTTTTTCAGAATAGCATCAAACACGTCGAAGGTAATGCCAAGGCGTGCCCAGCTGTAACGCTGGCGGATTATACTAGTAAAGCAAAAGATAATCAGTGCATGATGCCGCAAAGCTGTTGATCGAAGCTTGGTATCTATACTAGCTCAGGTCCCAGATATGATCTTCGGGTATCTGCAGTTGTAAGCAACCATTCATCTCTTCTCTAGATTTCTGACCTCTAGATGGGGAACATCGGTCATTTCATCGTTGATCGTCCTCTCATTTAGCTCTGCATCGTTATTGAACCACCATTCGTACAGAAAGCATCTTTCACAGTACCTGTAGAGGTTGTAGACGTGTACATGAGTTGCAACTCGCTCTTCCCATCTTGCCTGAAAAGCCTTGAAGCGTCTGCCAAGAGCTTGGCTTCGTAGTAAACCGAGTCTTCATCTGGAGAGAAGGCCTGGGTCTCTTTTGGTGGTTGAGCCATGTCTTCCATAATCATGGGCATCAATTGAGCGAAGGGTTCGCCAAGTATTTGTAGTATGACCATAACCGGCGAAACGTGCCGGGTTCACGTTACATTGCATATCGCTTTGTCCAAGTAAAAACGGTTGTATGCAGCTCGCGAGGGGCTGTGCCCAGCTTGCATGGCACGGCGCTTGTACGGGCTTGGCAATGATTGCTGTGCGGCCCGAGGCTTTGGAAAATGATAATGAAATCTGCCTTGCTGCCTGATAAGAGACCGACCAATAACCCTTCTACGGCGTCATCTGTGCCATTATTAGCACTTTGTTCAATTTGAGAGCTTCTTCCCCAAATCTTTCCGAAAAGATATGCAATCCTCATCAGGTGTACGGGTCAAACAAATCATTGACAAGTACGTGGACGACGTAAAGCTCAAGACTTTCCTTGAAGATCGACATGGGGAAGACTTCGACATCGATGTGCGTGGCCTTTTCGATTCCTCCACAGAAAACCTCTTTATTATTGACTGCGTAAATCGTCAGCTAATTCGCTTAGCGGTAGAGGCGAGAAAATGATGTTTTGATTGAGGTCCCAGAAGGGTGCGAGCTGAGCAAGGTACAATCTGGAGCCAAAAGCCACAACATCCTTTCTATAGTATTTATGATTTTCAGGATGAAGTGGAGTCTTTGAAAATTGGAGACTAAACCATGTCTGCAGCAAAAGCTGGCTAAGATGCAAGAGTATACACTCTCCCACCGTCGCAGCAAATATCCGACTAATGCTCTATAGAGATGAGCAAGTAGCCGCACACTCCCCATACAGACATGAGCTTCAACTCGTTTCCTCAGCGGTCCATCAAACCGGCTTCAACCTCAGCTTCGAACATGCGGGATCTACTCAAGAAAATGGCGTTTGAATTGCAAGATATACATCCTAGTAGAAAAATCTACAACTACATTCCAGAAGTGAAGCTGAGGGACACCATTTCTCCAGATATGATTGGGGAATGGATTTCCTTTACTTGCCCTGATGCCAATGGCCCAAAGCGCCTGAGGGATAAGATCCATAAAAGCGCGTTGAGAACTTTCTGTATCCTGTTAATTATCGAAAGAGAGGACTTCATTAAAATCTTCATGGAAAACCTCCCATCCGATCCTGATAGATCATTACCGTGGGTGGATGGATACTCCCTGAAAGTATTTCTCGATAAACATGCCATTTCTCCTCGTTTCGGACCTAAATCAAAAGCTGACGAGTTCTGTCGTGAGCAATGGGTATTTTGTCCTTTTTCCTTAACAGAAGGGGACCGCAAGTTTTTTGAGAATACATCATCTATTCCATTCCTCCATGAGATTCCTTTCGAGAAGAGAGGCGGTGTCTCGGGCTTGTTCAAAGTTCAGTTCGATGCACGATATTTTACGTTCAAGGATCCTCGAGAATCACGGCCCGAACAAGGTGTACGTTTGGATGCATAGACGAGCTTCGTTATGCTAACAGTGATTGCAGATTGCCATGGTGAGGAAACAACTGGGTGTGAATGGGGAGAAAGAGCAGCATTTTTCGGAATATATGGCCTACCTAAGCGACGATCTACACGAGGATCAAAGGAGGCCACACGATTTCATGACACGTCTCTACGCCTCGTATATCCTCAATGGGAAAATAAGCCTGCTGATGCCTGAATATGACGGAGACTTGAGCGACTTCCTTAAAAATCCGATGCCCTCCAAGTACTTTCGAGTTGAGCAGCACTACCTGTCTGCCATGCTTGGCCTCTCCAGAGCTGTAGCCTGGCTGCATTGTCTCCCTGATAATCGAGTCTATAGCGTGACGGGTATTCACCATGATCTGAAACCAGCTAATGTCTTCCTCGAAAAGGGACGCATGATACTTTCGGACTTTGGGATCTCTAGTCTGTCTAACCCAACTGAAGGGAAATGGAGAGACGCAAAGGGCCACGTCTCTTGGTACACGGCTCCAGAGTGTCTAGCACTAGGCGACCGACGACCAGGCAAGGTGAGTGTAGCTAGTGATATGTTCTCATTGGGTTGCATTTTTGCGGAGATTATCGCATACATCAGCGAAGGGGCGACAGGTGTCGAAAACTTTAGAGACCGCCGCAAACCTAACAAAGAAAAAGAGAATTCTCCATTCTGTGTTCATGGAAAGGTTATTCCAGAAGTTTGGTCAGAATTAACGAGCATGAAATCCAAGCACAGCGGCAAGGAAAGACTTGGGCTGATGGAATTGGTTGAACAACTCTTGAGCGAAGACCCAGCTACTCGCTTGTCGGCGGCCAACCTGGTCGTTGGATTGGAGATCCTTGTTCATGAGCCAGAAAGAGAGTCATTATCGCTTGGACCCAGTCCTCATTCACATTTCTTTCAGGAATCTTCACTCTCAACTGTTCCCTATCATTCCGATAACGACTATCACCCAGTTGTGGCTGAAAATTCTCGTGTGGCTGCAAGCAAAGAGCGCGCAGACGGAAACTCGCCCGTCAGATCTCAACGGAATGTTGACGTCTCAAGATCAAGCCGTGAGTTACTTCCGTAATGACACTGACATTCACTAATTCTAGCAAAGTACTTGCTGCTCTAGGCTCTTCGGGGGTTGAATATGAGAAAGATTTAAGACTTACTCTAAAGATAGAACTGAATCCCCTTGACCAAGGTCGAGCAAAGAATATCTGGGAGAAAAAGCAATGGATCCCACAATGGGCTAAGGAGGCCAAATCTAGCTGTCTATTGATACATTCCACAGAAGAGAAGGATCATGAAAAGGTCCTGTCCGTCGTCTCGGCGCAGCTCATCCAAAGTGCAAAGCGCCGAGGATCTCCCGGAATACCAATACGCGTCATCTATCATTTTTGTGAGCGGAACACCAGTGCACCATCTGCCGCTATCTCCAACATGATTAAAAGTCTTCTCCTACAACTCATTTCCTACACGGCAGGAGATGAGGAAACCCTGCTAGGTTCTCTACCATCCCAGCAGGAGCAGAAGGGTCTTGAATATATGAAAGACGCATTACAGAGGCACATCAAGTCTTTACCTGCAGGCACGCTTCTCGTAGTGGTCATAGACTGCTTGAGACCATATTGCTACGGAACTCGTGAGGCTGATACAGTCTCAATACTGCGAAGCCTGGTTGAGCTGGCTTCGAACGACTCTTCACTCGTGTGCTGCTTCAAACTCTTTCTCACATTGTCCGGTACCGCTCTAGCCAACAAGATAAGTCGAAGATGTAGACTCGAGAAAATAAGGGTCGTAAAGTACGACGACCGAGGACTTGTGAATCATCCTCACGGATACACAGACCAAGACTTTACAGAAAAGGTACTCCAGTGGAGTTGATACAACATGGTCCTTGTACCATGGCGCCAAAGTGCTGCACCAGGCATAAGATCTTGATAAGGCCTTTGGTACTAAGTCTACACTGGGGTCTAGGAGACCAAGTCCAGGCAGAGAAGCGTGCTTGCACTTTCGGAAATAACAGGACTTTTCATTTCAAGCTCGCAATTGGCCCTTGAAGTCACAACGCCATTTGAAGCTTACTCCTGCACCGCAGCATCAAAATCTATCCCTTCCTTGATGTGCAGCATATCTCTCTCAAATTTTTCTTCTGGCGCTATGACGTATTTGAAGTGATTAACAGTTACGTCTGCTATGGCAACATCATTCTCGAGCATCTCAGACTCTGCAAACGCGAGCGCTAACTGGAATTCTTTTTTAATCTTACGTCCGTTCCAAAGGGGCGATCCACCAGCTGCTTCCAGCCTTTTGTTCCACCAGTCATTGATGGCCTCTCGGTCCGTCTTTTTGAGCCTTATCCTGGGAGCGTAACTCTTTCTTTCGGCCTCTGAAAGATGCAAAGGGGGTCTGCAGAATTCCTCAATCCTATCCAGGTGACGGTTCCATAGATTTCGTATGAAGTCTGGCTTGAGTGGAGGATAGGCCAATTTGAGATGGACGCGATCGAGCACACATAAATCGAATTGATCCAGACGGTTTGTAGTCAAGAAGATGATGCCAGGATACCACTCGAGATTTCGTAGGAAGACGCTTACTATGCCATTCCTTGCAGTGTCGATGAGATTCCGAGGCATAAGGAAAACGTCGGCTTCGTCCAGTAGTAAGACACAATCCCACCTCTGACCATATCGAAAAATCCTTTTGAGATTGTTGTCAATGTCCCCTGGTGTCTCTCCGAGGTCTGCATAGCTCATGGGATAAAGCGGTCGGTTCAAATCAGCGGCCACCGCCTCTGCCGTGGCTGTTTTCCCCACTCCCGGAGGTCCGTGAAGAAGGACAATGATACCTTTGCCTTTTCCTGAGATGATGTCCAACGGAATTCGTTTGGAAGGATGATCTTTCCCGCAAATCTTGACAACCGCCTGCAGTGGCTTTCGCACTTCTTCAGGGAGTTTTAGTTCGTCGAATTTGCTGCCCGTACTGCCCGTATCTGTCAAGAGATCGAGATCTAGCTTTGCCCATAATCGAGAATTAAGCACATAGCCATAGACAAACGTGGGAAATATGGCATAATCATCGTCCGATAGAGTCTGTTCCATGATATCTTCGTGGTTGAATTTGGCGGATGTGATGCCATACTCGGTGATATGCTTTCTAGCAATGAATTCGTCTAGTGCTACATCGTCGTGTATGAAATCGTTATTGTCGCATCCGGGAATGACACACTCAGTTGCGCTTTTAGCCCGCTTTGTACTTTCCTGCACTTCCCGCGGATCGCCGGGAAAAATGGTCAGTCCTGACGCGATTTCGGTGGGATCCCCTTTCTGCGGGCCGAGAACACCGAGGAAAAGAGGGAGGTTCGCTTTCACATGTCCTTGCTGAAGTACGAAGTCGATCACAATATAAGATTCGCACTAGGACACTTATCAGACGTGGCTTCTTCCCCATCAAAACAGGCACCTTACCTGCTCCCTTCGGGTACCAATGATCTGTCCACTGTAATATTTATGCGCTATGTTCCCCAGCCCCACATATCTTTTGCCTCGCTCCGTCAAGTGGCTTCTGAAGTCGTCGGGTGTTGGAAACCTCTCAATATCAAAGTCACGTCCGGGCTTGCAATATTGGACTGGAAATAGCTTGAGATCGCGGATATCTCTCAAACCCTCCCAGCCAGGCATCGACAAGGGTTTATCGATAGGTCCATAGCTCTCGCCGTCGAAGCTCAGACTGTAGTAGCGGATGCAAAAGCGATTTTCTCTGCCCTTTGAATTTTCGCCTAGATTGTATCTTTTTTTTTCTATGTTGAAATTCTCGAACTTCTCATTGTTCAACAACCGGCGGCCTCCTGTGACAGATGAGACCCTTGCTAAGGCTGGTGGATGACCTCTCTCTGGCTCTCGTAAGAAAGCCAAGGTCCCGAGACTGAACAGGAGCCACAAATTCTCAAAGGCGACTTGCTCGAATTTGCCTTTGGAATAACCATCACGTAAGTCAAAGATAGGTCTGAGGTCTTCATCCAAAAGCTGTATCACCAGCTGCAGATGTTGGAAGGCTTTCTTAGACTCTAAAGTATGATCATCAACCTTCCCCGAGCTGCTGGGCGGCACATTTGTTGCAATCGTCGCTCCGTCCGAAAAGATTGTGTCAGCGGTTCCGTTTGACTCTGGATCAGCAAGCAGCGGCACATCCTGGGTAGCAACATCGAGCCTTCTTTGCAAACTTTCTGCAAACTTCCTGATTTCTCCGTCATATGTGATGAAAAATTTGAAAGGGTATAGAAAAACAAGCGACGTGCGCTCGTTGGCCGAGGTCTTCCTGCCACCATGATCACTGCCACCATGATTAAGTCTTACTCCAGTGGCATCGAATAGTAGATCGAGAAGGTATGTGGACCGTATGCGAATGCGTTCTGGTATATTATGACTTGAGGTCACAGGTTCTCCTCTACTCCGAGAGTGTGTGATATGCCTCCATCTCTGCGAGTGTGGCTCAATGGCGTTAGGGTTCTTAAGTAGAACCTCGATCACGCTTGTGTGAAGGGGAGGTTTTGCGATGGAATGTCCAGGATTCTCCGGGTTGCCTCGGAAAGAAGGTGCACTTGGTTTGAACTGCTCAAAATTGAGGTGCGTAATACAGATCTCGGGAGACATCGCATTTTTTACTTTCGATTCCGGAACTGCATCGCCGATCACGGAAGCCTCCCCACTCGCTTCAAGCTTTGTAACCCTTCTCTTCAGCTTGTATATCTCCTCTCTCATTTCCTTGAGGACCATGGGATTATCCTTCGAAGATATATGGCTCACTGTCTCTTGCGATTTTTTCCCATCACCAGTAGAGCGCTTGGTATTGGATGGCTGCGTCGGCAATGTACTCTTATGATTTTCTGGAGTAACGGGAGGATTAGAGTCACCCAGCGAAGCATCCGAGGTGCTTATCCCAGAGGTGTGAGAAGCGTCGATTTCCCCGTGTGCCACAGTCATCACGTTCTTAGCCTGAGCTGCGACTGCGGCAGTCTGTTGGTTGGTGCTAATATCCATAGATCGAGAAGAATTTTTGGTGGTTTCTGTGCCGCATTAGTATCGACTGGACTGTGATAAGTAAGCACTGATTACCTGTCAACGAACTAGGACTTTGTGGGAGTGAGATCGGAGGATCAAAGTCATGTTCTGTTTGCCCCAGTGTCTCGGAGGAGCCGGTCTGCTCGGTTGCTGTTGAGACGGTCTGAGCTGGGACATTGTAGTCTTCGGCAGGAGCGAGAGGAGAAGCTACCTCGATCGATGGATCGGCAGCCTGCTCAGTCATTGTGCCCTGAACCTCGTGCAAGTCATCTTGATCTTCAAGCGAGTTACACCAGATCTCGCTCCCATTATCTTGCTGGCCGCCATCGGTGCTGAAGTTGTCGATTGCCGGCGAAGATGGCGTCATTGGTGGATCATTCGGTGCTGCAATAGATGCAGACAGTCTCTCGTGTGCCATGAGTGTAAAAACGGGGAAATGCCTGCGAATAGTCTTCGTCAATTCGTTACACTCCGGCGTACCTGCGATTACTTCCGACGCAATGGAGTTATGCCAAATGGGTCAGCCAAATGACAAGGCTGATCGGATCTTTGTCATACGTTGATCGAATATCAGAGACATGGGAAGCACGGGCATTATGAGTGGGCTCGCACATACAAAGAGATGACTTCCAAGGACACAGCCTGCTACCTCCCAAGTAAACTACGAGGCAGAGTCTAAAATAAGTGGTGCATTGCATTAGCCCCATCGCTGAGCCTGACCTGATAAGCAGATCCGAGGAGCCCGCCAATGAAACGCAGCCCCTGAATCTGTTATGACCACATGGATTACTACAGTGCCTTGAAGCTTACGTTGCCTCGCGTTCCATGCGCCTGATGTCCATGCCTAAGTCACAGGTAATTTGCCTCCAGGTTCGATAGAAACGTTCTCCACCAGGGAAGGTGATATTCGAATTCTTTTCTTGGTTCCACTACATGCCTATTGCGGTCAAGGCACGGTTTGGGTGCTCAAATTCAACAATAAAATTAACATTTGCTGTTGCCGTGTCATTATCTGCCCTTCCTTCTAGTCAACTTCGTCCATCAGAGATAACGATAGGGTTATATTAGATGATCGATCGTGTCACAAGGTCTTTTCCTGATCTACGATAGATTGAGGGTAGACTATGTGATCCTTATGTGGGGCACTGATGAGAAGCTATACATCCGAGTGCGGCTTAATATACGTCTAGGGGATTTGGAGAGATTGAACTAACGTTGTAAGCCCTCATACGGTTTCGCAGAAACGACTTGACATGGTTCGCATCGAGGCCTCAATCAAAGGACTTGGTCTAGCACTTAGTTTTTACACAGCAGTGGTATTGTTGTAGTGGGAAGAGAAGAAGTGGCTTGTCAATCATATCCTTATTCTGGGTCGGCGGAGCTGATCGTAAAATCCTCCGGATTCTCCCGTTTTCAAGGGCTGGTATTGCAACAATTGGCGTGATGCCGACCCTCCGTGCATATGCAGTGAAACGTCCAATTGGTGCGTTCGTATTAGTCATCGCGGTCACTGTTCTAGACTTCGTCGTCGATGAGAGGTTCATGTTTCAAGTCAAAGAAAATTCATGAGATCCATGGCTCCTTCTGAGTATGTTGATGATTATTACAGTGTTCTTGAAGTGACGAGTGATGCCTCACCAGAGAAGCTGAGAAAAAGTTACTATAAACTTGCAAAGACAAGGCATCCTGACAAAGGGGGCTCAAATGAAGCATTTCAGCTGGCAAGTCTTATCAGCTTTCTGGATCACTTGTCATCATTAATCAGTCACTGAGTATATATGTACAGCTTGGAAAAGCCCTTGAGACCCTCACAGATCCCACAGAGCGGCGCGCATACGATACCGTATGGCCAAGCATCAGAGATCGTCTGCGAGCACAGCAGGAATCGGCAAGACAGCAAGCCGAAGCAGTAAAGGCAGAGAAAAAAAGAGAAGCCGAATTGAGGGCAAAGAAAGAGAAGATATATGAAGCATTAGAAAGGAAAAAGGCCGAAGCAAGGGCCAAAGACCAGAGAGAACGACAACATCGACTTCAAACCCTGCGAACAACCAAGGCAAGATACGACAGGGATATTCACGACTTACTCCAGGACATAACAATACATGAACTTGTCTTGGAGCAACTGAAAGAACAGGATAGAGAGGACGAGAGGCTCGACAAGGAACAAACCAGCTCTTGGCAATATTTTAGATCGTTCTTTTACACCAGCGCAAAGGAGACCAATGAGCAGAAGCTGGCGAGAGATTATAATCGTGTTCAGAGGGTTTCAACGCGTCGCTTCAAAGAAGACTCTTTGGATAAAAGCAAAGCCAAGTTAGAAAGACAACGGAATGAATTGCGAAAAGTCAACAATAGGATCTTTGCCGAGGAGGACCCTGTAGGACATCAAAATATGAAGGAGGAAGCCGAGATGAGACAGGCTGAAGAAAGGGCAAAGGCCCGACAGCGAGAGAAGGCGCGAGAGGCTCTAGAAGCACGAGAAGCCCAAGAGGCACGAGAAGCACAAGAAGCACGAGCACAAGAAGCACGAGCACAAGAAGCACGAGCACAAGAAGCACGAGCACAAGAAGCACAGAGAGTGCGAGAGGCACTAGAAGCACGAGAGGCACAAGAGGCACAAGAGGCACGAGCACAAGCATTCAGAGCACAAAGAGCTCGACATGAGCAAGATGAGTATCGTCGTCCCCCGTTTGCTGAAGACCTACATGCGAGACAGAAGACAAGAGAGTTCAGAGACAACTGCGAGGCAAGCTGGGCACGAGAGATTGCTGCTAAAAATTGCCGGCATCTACAAACCGGGCCCTTTGGTGAGATCATACACCCCTGTGACATGTGTTTCGCTCGGGCAGTAGTAGCACAAGACACACCAGTACCGCCATACGGACAAAGAGCACAGCAATGGCCTACCTTCTAGACCTGCTGAATGATGGAAAAATTACCGGACCAAGGGCTGATGATAAATTCGGACATGAAATGGAGGTATATACGAAGGACTAAGCAGAAGATTTGCTTTGGAAGAGATGGAGTGAGATATTTTGTTCGATGGATGACGTTCCGACTCAGTCACCATCACATGTTGCGAAGTGATGCTCCTTCAGGACGCTTTAAGAGAAGTTGTGTAACGGCGGAAATATCCGAGTTTACCTCGTTCATGCCATGGTGCGATTTCACCAAAACAAACAATATACTCTTACCCAACGAACCAGGTTTCCCCACTGAAAACGTTTCCAAAAGCCAGCAAGGCCAATCCACCAAGTCGAAAGACAAGCCTCGCTCACACTAAATTGGCAAGAAAACCCCTCTTCAGTCCAACTACTCGTCTTCAACCCCCCCCCCCCCCCACCCCCCCCCCCCCCCCCCCCCCCCCCCTCAATCTCCAATTCCGCCGTCTCAACCACCCCTCCCCCTACCCAACCCAAACCACCAACCCCCCAACCTCCACACTCCCCACCCTAACACCCCCCCTCACCCCCCTAACCCCAAAAGCATTCTCCGCATTCGCCAACGCCGCCACCGCCGTAGCCACCACTTCCCTCTCCACCAAACCCTCCCCGAAGGGCAACCACGTCGCTCCGATCCCTCCCACCTCCATCGTCATCGACTCATTAGCCCACGGTCCGGGCCCCTCATGGATGCGCAGCGCGAGAGGCAGGAGGATTGATTCTTGTAAGGTGGTTGCTTGCTGGGGTGTAACGGGGTGGGTGGTTGGGGATAGGGCGAAGATGTCGAGGTAGGAGGGGGGGTCGGGGTTGAGGTTTGGGTTGCGGAGTTTGGTCCACCAGGGGAGGGTGGGCCAGATTGTGAGGGTGAGTGGGGCGGGAGGGGGTAAGGTGATATTAAGGAGGTGGAGGAGGAGGGGAGGGGGGACTAGGATTGGAGTGGCGGGGGAGGGGAAGGGGAAAGAGAAGACGGAGGAGATGATGAGGGTGAAGAAGGAGTGGAGGATTGCTGATTGGTAGAGGAGGAAGCGCATTATAGAGACGGGCGAAAGAAGAGAGGACTGATTGAAAGCACAAGCACAGAGAGTGGGTCAGTATGAAAAGATCTTTTTGCCAATGAGGTGCGAGAGCGCTGAAAAGAGATGAAATTCGGTACTAGTCAATATTTGGAACCATCTTCGCGCTTTGATCTGAACTTGGACGCGACGCGCTTTTGGTGGGCTTGCGCTTACGTTTTGGAGTATATCGAGGGGTAAATCTGCCAGACGTTATCAGTGAGTTGCGCTTGCGGGTGAACCTTGATGAAATTATGTCGCAGTGGTGAAGACACCGTGCCGCAAAAGATACGCAACAGGTTTGGGACTTTAGCTCCGGCATCTTGACATCCATCGAGTCCATTATCTGCCGAGGACCACGATCTGGACGTGATTCACCGGTTGTATCGTGAGAAGTTGAAAACTTTGAAAAGCGTTTCTAATATTCAAGTAGACTGAAAACCAAGGCCCATAGGAACTTTAACTCCATTCAACCCTCGGTGTCCAATTCGCTAACCCTCTAAATATTCATCCAATATATCCCACTTATTTTTCATTCTAAACCGAATCCTTCTTACCAATGCCTCCCATTCAGATGCTTCACATCCCTCGTCAAGTCTTTCTCCACAATCCGTCGTGGATCTCGAATCTTTAGCCCTCTCTCCATTCTCCGCTTCAATTCGATCCTATTGACCTCCTGCCCCGGCGTCAAGTGCTGTCCGGAGGGACAAAACGTATCATCCGGCAACTGAATTCCGACGCTCGCATCGAAAATGGCGGGTGGAATGCACCAGCACAGATTACTTGGCAGGTCAAAATCCGCTACTAGCTGCGTGCCGTTCGAATAATTTTGAGCGTTGCCGGCAGAATGGCCACAGCGATCTTCAATGCTGTTCCATAGGCGCTGGTCGTTCGGGGCCTCGTTCCAGCCTTCATAGACGATGCGGTGGCGGAGAGAGTTCTTGCCTCCTTCGGGCCAGGGTGTAGTGGGAGAGGTTGCGTAGTAGGGGTTATCATAGATGTCGCAAACTTCAGTAGCGCATTCTTGGTTTGGTTGTGGTATGGAAGCCGGTACAGCGGATGCGAGGGGAGGCGGGTTAGTGTCGAGGACGACCTGATCGCCCTCGACGACCCATGTATCATTCCACAACTCGACCGACGTGGCCTGTTGCCAAGAGGCTTCGGATTGACCGCACTGGTCGGTGCCGTTGGTTGTAACAATATACCGACCTAGCCCATCGTTCATGACGGAGCCATCGTCGTTCCAGCCGTAGGTACCGCCACCACCAGAGGTGGTGCAGTATGATTCGTTTACGGTGCCCGTGGCTGGAGAGCCGGCGTCGCGGCCGCAGGATGCAAGGATATCGTTGAACGTGATGTTGCATTGATAGGCAGAGGGACTGGGAGGTATAGCGCCATTTCGATTCAATCCAGGATCCACAGGTGGTTTGTATTGGAGGGTGCAATTCTCCTCGGTCACGACTTGTGCAGTCGTGAGGTCTTGCGCGCAAATGCTGTTGATTGCCACGGCGCACTGGGCATTGCAGAGAGGCGGTGCATCGTCATCGGAACAGTAGTAGCACCAGCCTTTGTCGTAGTTAGGTTTGGCAATTTGTTGGGCAAGTGCAACGTGAGAGGCTAAGAAAAGGAGAATAGATAGTAGAAGTTTGCCATAGATTGCTTGCATGATTGAATAGGAAAATTAGCTTGATCGATGGCGAATAGTATTGATGTTACTTCCCCAACAAGGCCTCCTTTCTCAGAGTCGTAATTGCGGAGGGCAGGCAGTAAAGAAGAGTCGAGGACAAAGATACGAGAAAGCGATTTATCGTCGCGAGCCTGGCGTTGGCTGAATCATTGAGGTCCAAGCATATAGGTCACTGGTGTTCCCATTGGCACGTTTCGCGCAAAAGATCGATCGATCAGTCGTACCCTTGTCGCTTATGCTGGATGAATTTGAAATTGAAGGTTGGCTGCGCGTAAGGCAACCTTTGACTCACTGTCTGAGAGTGCAGCACTCAAGATAATCTACACTTTACTACTGAAGACAAAAGACGAACCTGGAACCACAGCCAAGGTGGCAACTAATCAAGTACCCAGTCGCGGATTTGCGTTTCAAGCTGATGCGCTTGCAGCCGCATTTTTGTGTAAACGCGGGAAAAACAATGGTCGCGTGTGGTTATCATGCGTCGAAACATCAGAATACGGTCAAGCCCCGAGGGTAGAATCGCTGGGCCCGAATTTCCATTCTGTGAGATTGTGAGAGCCAAGGATCCTCAAGCCTGCTGCATACGAAATCCTAAAAATGTTCTGCCTGAAGGACTGGCAGTACGGTTCTCTTTGACAAGGTATTAATTCCTGCTTTATAGGGCTCCCATCTCCATCCTCAAAGGTGGATTTTATCAGTCGGCAGGGAGTTTGTCTGACATGCGTGCGCCATAGACACCATTCCACGAGAAAGGAGCCCTTTTCCAAGCTCTTGCGATAATCCACCTACAACTTAAAGTACTGACTGTATTCTCTTATAGGCCGAGCGGCTTCAATGGGTAGAGAAAGAGGTTGGTACCTTGAGGAAGGATGGCCTCGAGAAGTAGGAAACTTCGATATGAAGAGGAAGTCGCCTCCTTAGTCGTGACTTGCGGACTATTTTGAAGATGGTAGCAGCGCTATATGTATAGCCTCGTAGTTGTTTACCTTTACCTTGAGGCAAGCCGCCATCTCTCTCTGAGGAATGTGGTAGACAGAGTCATAGAGCCCCATGGCCACTTCATTCGTCAGTAGAAGGTAGTATCTCCCTACTCTTGTTTCTCGCCTTTAAAAGTCTAGACAGTATTGTAGATCTGGAGGGATGGAAAGCTAGCCGTGACTGGAGATCTGGTGCACGGCATCATAGCCAAGAAGGCAGAGGGATGGTTTGTTCTCGGCTTGGTCCAAATCCTACATACTAAGGCAGCCTCGAGAATATGTCAGCTGTGACGTCCTTTCTCGCAGGGGCCGTGTTGACTCTTACCATGCATTCGAGCCAGCCAATGACGTGGCATATATGTGGCTTGTTCGCACTACAATGCCAGCCTTAGAAGCCCCGGCTCCGCCGTACTCCATGTCCTTTAAGACTCGTTGCAGAGCCGTATGGCGCCGATGCCACTTCTCCCAGTGACCTTGCCCCGCATTCTTGTCCTCTCTTTCGTTTCTCCAATGAGGTGGCAAGAAATGGATAGAGAGCAGCCTAGGTAGCCAGGCGATTGTATGACAGCGGCGGCGATCGCGGAGTGTTGCCAAAGAGAGCGCGAGCCTTCTACCATGCTCGTTACTATACTAGCAGTGACGAGGAAAGGGTTTGAGGGCACGAGGGGAAGGAAAAATGCCAAGCATTTCGTGGGTTTAACTCAATTGAGAATGGTGCGATTTTTGCAAGTATATAGGGCAGTATCTCACAACCAACATGCTCCTTCCACATTCCAAAATCAGGGCTCCCATTTGCTTACCACTTGCAATAACCCAGGCCACAGCTCCCACGCAATGTAACTCATAGAAATACCACCCTCAGTGTCAAGACTCAGAAAACTCGTCAAAATCCAATGTTCTCAAGATAGTGTAGTGAGAGACCGGCTGCCAAAATTACAGAAGGAAGATCCTGATATCAGTCCACAGCCCAAAGCCCCAGAAACCCTGAACAGCTTTTGATGCGTATTGAGGCGATTGTCGCAGCTTCTCCAACATTAGATGTCTGACCTTGACTTGAACTAGAACTAGTTCAAGGCCTTCGTTGTCTCAACAAGCGCCAGTCGATCTGTCCCGTAGGGCACGTGGTCTCTCTCTCGGACGAATGAGTAAATGCATGAAGTATCATCATACCCCTGGAGGATCAAATAGTGTGAAGAATGCGGGTTAAGCTTTTTGAAACTTGCCTAGATATGAATCTATGCTCTGGGTGGTGGAGGAAAAATCCAAAAGAAAAAATCATTGCTGTTGTGTCAGGCTATCGAACTTTTCGAAAAGCGTTGTAACTGTCATTCGAGTGCTGACTCAATCTTTATAAACCCTGTCTTGATCTCGAGGGTGACCTTTCCTTGATTGATCATAGCCATATTCAGTGAAGTGTTCAGAATAAAAGTATCAACACCTTACGCATAGAAACCAGGTACTGTATCAAAGTCAATTTCTTGCTGTCAAACGACAGTCCGAATCCAAAAAGCGTATAAAAAGAGCTTCTCAAAGCCAAGAACAACACGAAACCATAACCAGAGCCTCATGCTTTTCACTACGCGAGAAGGACAGTATCGTCGATCCGTTTGCACAGCATCCAGCCACCGAGCCTCAAAGGTCTCACATCCCATGCCTTATTAGACGCCTGCATGCATGGCTCTTGCATATTATATCCAACGCAGTGCCAGGCGTAGAGAGATTCTCCACACGGTCCGAGCGGGGCGCCACGAATCCACCGGGGAACTTCAAGTTTCATGGATCGTCCGTTTCGGTGACGCGGGAAGGAACCCGTGAAGAAAACCCAGCATGATGTGCAGAAAATTGGGCGGGCCGTGGCACGTCATAATTGATCTGCCAATATCTCGTGGAACCCCATGATTGGGTTGACAGTGGAACGCTCGCAAACAGCGGTGTATCCCAGACCCCCTCTCATAGGCGGAGGCAGGCCCCAAAATATGGTGCGGGGTGCAGGGTGTTTGTGCAGGGTGGAATTCCCCGGAGCCAATCATAAGTTTTTGTGGTATTATGCACCCGATGGACCATTGAAATGAGATCTGGCTGTTGGTGCGAAGCGGATAGTACCGGCTAATATCATTTACGTTCGATCGTGCGCGGATGTCTACCTCCAAGAGCTGCGATCTACTCAAGCACAGGAGCGGCAGAATGGAGAAATGGGAGGACAATGTCCTCCATATCATCGAAGCCAATGATGCTCTATGAGGTACCAGCTGCCGAGAGCAGAGGTTGGTTCATATTCAATGCCTAGCGTTTAGCACTTTGAGCCCGAGACAGCATGAAGCCGCATTCAAGTTTAAGATAAGTGAAGATTGAAGCTCTTGTGACAGTAAAGACAGGCTCAGAAGTATCGTAGGATAATTATATCCAATCAGCATGATCCCGTTGAGACCGTACTAGAAGACGTCGTAAGTCGTTAGATGTTGATTCGAGCATAGTAGAAAGTGCACATTGTCAATCGTCAACGATGTAAAGCATTCAACAATGTCTCAAGCGGTAAATGCTGGATGTGTGGACATTGAAAACAGATCGCCTATATGAATTCCACCCTGTCCTCGTTTTCGCAAGCTGGAGCCGAGAAGGGTCTTGGTAGGAGCAGGCGTGAAGCTTTCCGAATACAGAGTAGCCGACGGAATCAGCTTCAGCGAGAGTATCCTCGGAGAAACAGCTTTATTTGCGCACCTTAGCAAAGCTGGTTGCAGCGAGGACAATGCTTGCCCGGCAAGACGTATTGCTCGATGCCCTGCTCAGCGCAGCGAGGACACTGACGACCAATCTGCATTGTTTAGCAACACGGGACTTGTACAACGTTCAGAGCCGGCATACCGGGATGTAAGTAATAGGCTTGATCTTTTGTCCGCGGGGAGTGTTGACTTCGTCGCAAAGATCTTCTGTTGAGACTTGTCCGAACATGTCATCGCCCTCAAACAGACCATGGTTATTGAGAATATAGACACCTTGAAACGAAGCGACTGCATACTCCCCAATCAGACATCCAGGCAACGAGATAGGAGACATATTGAGCGTTAATGGAGATATTGTTAGGAGGCTACCAGAGAGTCCGTCGTAGTTGTTTTAGGTAGCTATAGGTCTTCGGTCATAGTTATTGATTAAGAAGAATTTGGAGAGATGTGGTCATTTAGAGCTTTATATCTCTTAATGACCTAGCTGTGGTTGAGCAAGATTTCGGAGACTTTAACGCAAGACTAAATCAAGAATGTATCGATTGACAGAGCCACCACGAAGATCATGAGATAGAGTAGCCAGCAAAGAGACTGACTAGAGTCAGGTCATGATCCATTCCATGACAGGTGTTTCATGGCGCCAGTGCTACCCAAGACATTTGCTGCCAAGTCTGCACGCGCCTGTACATACTTTTCACGGAGGCAAAGACCGTCGAGCCGGCGCTTTCACAGAGTGACAGTACGTATAGAACGTAGCGCCTAGACTCATTTGTGCTAAACGTCACTTGAACAGCACTCCTTTCGAAGATCTGATTTGGTCCCTTCACTGTGGAAGATTTGAGCCGGATGCAAAAGCGATGCAAGTGCTTAAACAATAGAATGTTGGCAGTCCTGCATGTTCCTTTAGCACTTCCGACTTACTTCCATTGTGGCTATCCGTCGCATCAGCACCGGGAACTTTCCCCATCCACAGTTCTAGCGATGCAAAGGACATACTATGTTGTGTAGCTGACGAAAATTTCGTAACTTGTAAGACTTGTGTATGAATTCAGGGTCGAAGTGTGGTACAACGATTTTATGATCAGACAGTTATTCACAAGATGAGGGAAGATGCAGGCCAGACACAAGCTATAGTGCGTCGTAGGGTACGCCAAGTGGGTCAATAGATCTTGGAAGATTCGCCACTTCCAATCTATTCCTTAGCTCAAACCCTTGCATTCTAGGAGCAGTCAGCCTTCCAGTAGAATCCTGGGTGCCTACCCCGTGGTACCGACCGTTGAAGTACTTGTCCAGTCGGAAAATTCAAGACCCATCAGGATCCTGTTTGGCTTCCTTCGTAATTTCCCCAGCGTGTACAGATGCATGTTGACTACTCAGAACCTCCTCGGCGTCCATATGTAAGTTTGGAACGACTCGTCGCACCAGAGGCGAAGAGCGCCACCGACGGGAGCAGGGACGTTGTACTGATATTTCTATACAACGCTCTGTTGTCCTGTTGATCATTGAACACACTGGAATTGCAGGCTCTCCTGAGGGGTTCCACGTAGCCCTTGCCGATTTGCTATTCTGCAACCACCAAGCTAGCGGACTTGGAATCTACAAGCTGTTCAGTAAGCCAAGCCACCTATACATAATCCAGATAGCTTCAAGGATGGGCCAGAGCTGATAAAAGCTACATTTATCGTCGTCGCCTACCCCATTTCAGTTGCAAATGCGATGACCTTTCGCCGTCGTTCCACTATGGCCTCTTCGGAGGGTATATATAGACCAAAGGCTAACTTTCCATCATCAAATCTTCGTCCCACAAACGACAACCCTGGACGACCCGAGCTTCGGTCAGAGAACGTGCGCTTCGCGTAAGTAGGTGCCAATCAAACGGCAATAGCAAATACTTTTATGAAAGGGTGTATGCTGGTTGCAAATGACAAGAAGTCAAAATTGAAGCAAAGACGCAACACTATTATATGCAGCCCCAAAATCGCTGTCAACGACATCATCGCTTTTGATAACTATGCCGGAAAAACCTCGCAATGCTGTTGCACCTATCGCACAGAATTTACACTCAGATGGGCGGGTTTGAGATTCCAAACTCGATGGGGACCGGCACAGTGACAGGCTCCTCTCCCTTGCTCATCTTCACAGCGTCAACGTCGTACTTGCCGGTATTGCCTAGCTTCCACTTGAAGGGCTTAGTCTCGACATCGGTACCAAAGTTGGCCGCAATCTTTGTCGGCTCGGTCATGCCAATGACTGGGTAAAGACGACCTTTGACATCTTTTTCGAAAGCAGGTCCTACTCGACATATCAGTTTGAGTCGAAGACAAGCAGTAGAGAAATTGAGCAATCAACATACCTCGGGGCTCGCCATTACGCGTATAGAAGATCGTCCCTTCGACGCTGTCGTTGTAGATGACGCCACAACCAATTGTGTCACCCTTGCCGTAGGGGCCGGCAAAGTCCTTCGACGATTGATTACTGTTGGCGAAAAGACGACCATCGTCGCCGTGGTAGGCAAAACTAGGGGCCATGGCGTTGTACCAGCCTGGCATGCGATCTAGGCTCGCGGGTTGCGTTGAAAAGCCGATGGCATTAAAGCTATCGTTCGAGGACGTTTAGTTTCAATGGTGAAGTTTCGAGGCACTAGGTTGCTCACATCTTTGTATCATTTCCAACATCCTTGATTTCGATCTCATAGTAATAGCACTCAATCCCCGCTGGTATTGGATGATTCGCAAGTATTTGGACTCCAGATCCAGCGTCGCAGGCTGGTACAGTCAGCCACATCCGCCCTATGAATATAAGATTCGAAAGTACTTACGCTCTCCTACGTATTCAAGGATGCAGCCATCCTCGGACACTTTGATCTTTTCGTTTCCTGTATTCCACCGGCTGGGCCTCGATCCGACCTCAGCACCGCGCTTCGCCAAGAGAGAAGCAGCGTCGGTATTGCCATACTGCTTTGCTAGCTGCAGCGGTGTCCAGCCGTGCTCATCTTGCTTGCCCGGGTGTGCTCTCGCATCTAGCAGTTTCTCGATGACCTTGGTGCTTCCTTTGATGGCAGCGATGGCCATGAGTTCGGTGTCTTCGGAAGCTGTCTCACGATCGTGATCGATGAGAGTAAGGATAATTGCTACCCGGTCGCCGGACTTGTCTTTTGCCCATCGTTCGCCACATAAAGCCAGAGCGGTCTTGCCCTTTGAATCTTTAATCGTTGCGTCGGCGCCGTTTTTCAACAGGACATCAACGACTTCAATCCTACCATTGTAGGCTGCCCAGTGAAGTGCTGTTCTCATCTGCGCTGTTTCCTGAACATTGACGGTAGAGACCACGTCAATTTGCTCAAGGAGCATCTTTACGACCTCCACGTGGCCTCTCCCAGCGGCTTTGCTGAGAATAGTCCTGCCATCGGTCGACGCCGTGCGGATACTGTTCTGCTTCCTTTCACGCATCGTTTGAAGTAGGAAACGAGCCGTCTCCACATTCCCACCGGAGCAAGCGAGGTAAAGTGGGGTGCGTCCATGTTTGTCTCCAAGGTCCAGATTGGCACCGCTTCCTGTCAGCAGCTCCACAACGTCCAAATGACCATATGCCGCTGCGATGTGGACCGCCGTTTGCCCGAAGACCTACGTAAGTATCAGCTTGGATTGGTTGCTCTTAGAAAATTGCGGTGCATTATCTGTAATGTCGGCGGCACCAGTATCACTTACATCATCGTCATGAATGTCAGCTCCATATTCAAGCAACATCTTGGCAGCCTCTGCATTCCCGACTGCGCATACCTCGTACAAGGGCCCTGGAAGTGGTCAACGCAGTGCAGAGCTGAAGCTTATCACAGGAACTTACTCTGCGACTCTTTATCATCCTTGTTAACGTCGGCACCGTTGTCTAGAAATGCGCGCAGCATTTCTAGGGGTACGTCTAGAGAGTTGTACATAAGTTTGTGTAACGGAGTCTCTCCAAATGAATCGGGAACGTTAATGTCACCATGCGCCTTTAATAAGGTTTGAAGGACTTTAAGATCGGAACCGAACAACGCAAACCAGTGCATGACATTGAAGCCCCATTGATCCATGATGTTGCAGTCCGCCCCGTGCTCGAGCATAAGATTGACGAATTCGATTTTGGGATTCCGCCATACCAACCGGTGAAACGGGGGTGGGAAGTCCTTGCGTGCATTGGGACTTGCACCTGCCTTCAAGAGGAGCGTCACAATCTCGATATCAGGTGAGTCTGCCGCAAACCACAAAGCCGAGCGACCGTCATCTAATTCTGCCCCCGCCGGCTCGCCGCGGTCTAGTAATATCTTCACAAGTGCCTCTATACGAAAAGCTGCTGCTACTTGTAAAGGGCTTGAAAAGGTGTTGGCGACTTCGTAGTCCTCATCAAGGTCCATGTAGTGCTCTTGCCATATCTTAAAAGCAACTGGGCTCTCGCAAATGAACTGTATGACAAGTCTCCAGAGCTCCTTCCACTCATCACTCTTCTCGCGTTCTTCGATTGTCCAAAGCTTTTCAGCTTTTGCGAGATGATCGGGCCAATAAGAAAGCTCATATCTTTTAGGCCTCGTAGGTGCTTCGGCACTATCGCCTACAGGCTCTTCGAATATATCCGAACTTCGCCCGTTTTCTTCATCATCCTCGTCATCTGAAAGTGGTGCTTGTTCTGGTTCTCCCAAAGCTTCTGGAGCATCGGCTTCACCATCTTCATTCGCTGGAACCTTATCGTCCGCTTGTGGTTGATCCGCGCTAGAGTGTCCGAGTTTGTCTCCGTTCGGCAGAGCATTCGGTAGAATGATAGCGTCTTCGCCATCAACGACGTCCAACGATGCCTTCTTGTCATCCACAGCGGATATTTCTTCAAAATTTATGTTACCAACGGTGATGCCGTTCACCCTTTCACTTGGAACGATTTCATTTATATCCATCGTATCCGCTTCTTTGCTTTTGGAATCGCCAGTGTTGGCGGCCAGAGGAGTTTGATCTCCGCTGTTAGACGCTTCATTTACAGTGCGATTGGTCTGTTCTGAAGTTCCATCCGCCAGCTCTGCTAGCTTGACATCGTCGTTGTCTTCTCGCAGATACCGTCTTTGAAAAAGCGGCGAATTGAGATGCTTAACTGATGTGTAAAGTTAGCTTGCAAACGACCGGTCAGCATGACAGGGTATTCTCACATATTGTGATAGCCATGCGAAGCTGTCCCTCCTTCTCAGACATAACCAGACTCTGATCAGAAGATTTCTTTGGTCGGCATTTGGCGCACACATCGTCCATGCAACGACCATCGGAGACGTCCGCTGCTGGATTTGCTTTGAGAAAGAAATCTTTGACAGTGGTGTGGCGGACGGCGACTTCGTTTCCAGCCACTTCAAGGAAGGTGCCGCTTCCTGCCCTCCGGATTTGGTCCCCCAAGAGATTGTCCATAGTGTCGTAGGGGTTCTGGTCGGTCCCCTCGATCCCCTCGGCATAAGCCCGACTGTAATCGTCCATAATCTCGGCGATAGTCGGCTTGATCTGGGCGAAGATGCTCCAGGTCAAGCCAACGTTAAGGAGCTCCAGATAATCCGGATCGGTCTGCCGCAGGATCTGTTGGTACGAGTTGTCGAGACCATCTGGCAACTGCGCCAATCTATTTTCCAGAGGACGCCGCCAAGGCTTTTTGAGAAATTCAACTGCCGGATCGACGCATCGGAAAAGTCCTTTTGCCTTGTCGACAATCGATTTACATGCCAGCGCTCTCTCGTCAGATGAGAGACCCGGCAATCCTTCCAACTTGGCCTTGGCGGCTCTCTCGATATCAGGCCCATTGTGATCCTCGACCTTGATAGCGGGTTTACCGACGAGATCGTCCACAATGTCCGGCTCAGGCCGACTACAGATCAAAATCTTCAGTGGAAGGTCGGACGCCAATAGCGTATTCTGAAGGGTCCTCAGTATCCCGGCATCTTTTCTGTCGACACACTCGTCCAAAGCGTCGATGATGAGGAAGATCTTCTTATCAAGGGTTTTGGCCAAGCTGGAGTAAGCGTCCTCAAACCCGGTCGTCTTCTCAGATTTCTTCTGCTGAGATCCTGGTTGAGAACCTGCAGAGTCTTTTTTCGGAAGGAAGTTTGTCACAATGTCATTCGACTTTTCAAGAGTCTCAGATGACTCATCAGATTGTGCCATGCGGTACAGCTGATGCAGTAACTGCTTTTTGATCCGGTCGACCTTTTTTGTCGACTCGTCGCCAGCGGAACAGAAGAAGTACTGAGCAGAGCAGCATTGGTCCTCTGTGAGCGCTCTTTGAATTTCATCGACCACGGCCGACATGAGAATCGATTTACCCAAACCGCCGACGCCGGAGACCCATAGTAGGCTACTTTCGGTGGATGAGCGCCACTCTTTGTATTCTTCGAGCTCGAAGATCCAGTCACAGGTATCCTTCTCTCTCCGCGATCTGTGCTTCTTCAAAGCAATCTCAGAGGCTTCAGTGGGCTCTAAACGCTTCGCATTGTCATCAAAAGCCTCTCTCGCCTTGTCAAGAGGGGTCTTCTTCTTCATGCTCTTTTTGTCCTCCTCTAGTTGACGGATCTGGTTGAGATAGATCTTGTTGACCTCCATGGATGACTCCAAGGTGTCTCGTATAACGGACAGGTCGGCCATCATTGTTTGCTGCATCTGCAAGCCCACGCCCTGCTTTTGTAGGCCAACCTCTTGATAGTGTATGGTCAGCTGGTTTGTAGCCTTGCTGGCGTACCCTGACATCGTCTGCTCGTTTGCCCGGATCCCATCGATCATGGGTTGAAATTTGGCCGATGCGCTTGTTAACATTCCCCGAATAATTCGTACTAGAAAAGTCACCAATGTTTCGTACAGAGTAGCAACTGAACTCACAGCCAGTATTTCTCCCCATGTGCTTGTTCATCGCGTAGCTGAAATTCAGTATGTCCGTATATATGCCTGGTATGTACTCTACTACCTTTCGGTGCAGCTCTTGGAAGTCTTCTGGTCCTTTATGTCCTCCATACATTTTTCCATATACCCGGCACGATATGAGAATGCCAATGATGTCCGCGGCGGCTCCACTGAAGAGGTTGAATGTTGCAAAGTCGTCCTCCACAGAATGCAAACACAGCCGTATACCCGTCCATGCCAACCCCACACTCTCCGGTGCCGACTTCATGGCCAAGTCGCCAACCTTCATGAAGGTCTCGATCTTCGACAGGACCCCACCCAGCCCGGGATTATATTGACTATTTGCTCTCGTCTGAGCCTCCTGACAGCTGCTTCGAGCTTGCTGTGGTGTGGTTTGATGTGCCAAGAAATCAGCCATTGCTTTCTTATCCTTGTGCCCCTTTTGGAAATTGTCACGGGCTGCAGCCCAATTTCTGGCCTCGAAGCTGACTTCGGCCTCGGTAAAGGTGTCCATTGACGAAGCCATCCCGTTGAGATAAGAATTGTATAAAAGAAAGCGAGCTTCGGCCCTTAGGTCGCTGTACAGATCTATCCAAACGGTGGTGGTTTTTCAACGGGGTAGAAAGAGGGATGACTGTGGGAGAGGGTGGTCGAGGATTAATAAAAGTGGGCCTGGACAAGGCCAAAATGAGCGTCAGCTTGCCGCAGGATATCGAGGTTCCTTTGCCAGGAGTGCAGCGTGCGGGTGGAGCCCCAGTCATGGTGGAAGTGTTGCCATAATTAAACAGAGTGGTAGACTTTGACAGGGGTATTTCAGCTGTTGCTAGTGGGACGCGTGAGCGGAGGCCAGGTACCGACCGTTGAGTATAGTATCTAGTATCGCGTTCTTGGGTCGGAACTATTCCGGGATGGCGGATAAAAAATTAGGGGTTTCTATTTTAGCGAATTGGAGGGCTGAGTGCCTCTCAGGTATAAATGCTCACGAGAGCAATTTTCGCGATGTGGCAATGACAAGGCACATATATCATCTCGCAGCATTCCATCAGAATAAATAATAGGCTTTGTACATGATTACGTTTTATTATCATAAACTACCTTGTCATTGCGTACGTACTCAATTCGACATTGCCTCGTCCCCTCCTTCCCCCCCCTCCTGCCCCCCTTCCTTCCCACCCTCCTGCCCTCCTTCCCCCCCCTCCTGCCCCCCTTCATTCCCACCCTCCTGCCCCTCCTTCCCACCCCCCTCCCCTTTCTCCTTTCCTCCCCCCCCCGCACCAGCATGAACTGGCGTGCCACTCCCACCCACGCCCCCTCTCCCCCCT
>BLJB01000133.1:0-51856 GCA_013423325.1 Usnea hakonensis | reverse complement strand
GGTACTCGAGGAGGGCTTCTTTGGCCGCAGACGTGAGTCTCCGAGGCCGACCGCGTATGCTATGACGATGTGGATTCAGACTACCATACACCTGAATATTGCGCTCCCATCTATAGGCCGTGGCTCGATGGCAACGGACTCTTTCGGCGACAGCAGAGGGCTTCCAGTGTGCCTGTAGAAGCTCCGAGCCCATGAAACGGCTATGGTCGTCAATGGTCATGGTGGTGGGTGGCCTGAAACACCTCAGTCAGCCTGTATACACCAAGTCGAAGCTTCATTATTACCACTTTAGGATATTGGGACTTTAGAATGGATTTCAGGTAATTGCACTGATTGATGTTGGTCTCTACATACAAATTCAGGTGGTTGGTGTATCAGGTGTGTGTGCCAAGAAATCGCATTTTTTTTGAGCATGCTAAATGCCGTCATTGATGCCCCACCAATCTCTAAAGTACCTACCTGTAAGGTAATAACTTCATGATACTCCATACTACTAACTACTATTCTCATTCATCCATTGCTCTTATGTAAATAAATTCATGGTGAGCGTCCGCTTACACTGGGATAATCTCCCAGAAGATTCCTCATCAATGCATACTTCCTCAGCCGACAATCTACCTTCCTTATCCTCCACATGCCCCACTACAGACAACACCTCCAATACCTCCAGTGGAGGTCACGAGACCACATCCCTCTCCAACCATTCATCACATCTCCAGCCTAGAGCCACCAAAAGACCCGTCACTTCCAAAGTGAACGAGGAAGCAGTCCGAGCCGCCAAACAGCAAATCCGCTCAAAGCTACGAGAGGACTGGACCTGGCCCCCAACATCCTCTACTCTAGATACCTTGGACTCCGCCGAGGCCATATCTGAATGGCGTGAACGTGACTCTGACTCCTCAATTGCATCTACACCGCAAGATACCAGCCCCGACCCATACAGATACGACAGCCCAGACTCGTTACGCCAACCACTTCTTTCCCGGAAGCGCAAAAGAAGACGTCGACTGAAGGAAGAAATGGAATGGAACGAAGGATTGAGACTATACGCTGAGCGCAGGGACGCCTGGACGGGAGCAAGAACCAGGTCAACCACCCCGCCGCCGCCGACTCTCAACCCTTCACTCGAATCGCCCTACGCACACGCCCAACCCCAACCCCAACCCCACACCAACTCCCTCACCTCCCCTCCCCCCTCCCCTCGTACCATGGTCCCACTCGCTCCTCCCATCCTACCACCCGACCACCCCATCCGCGCCACCGTCCAACCAGCAACATACCCCCAGATCTACAGCAAAATCGTCATCCAAGGCCTCGCGCCCACCATCCCCATCAACCTGAAAGACGTCGTCAATTCTCTGGTAGTCGGGTGGAAAAAGGACGGCGAATGGCCGCCGAAAAGCGATGTTGAGAAAGCGAGCCTGGCTCAGGCGGGGGTGGCGGGAGAGGGGTTGGGGATTGGGGCTCACCCGAGGAAGGCGGTTAGGAGGAGTGTGGGGAAGGTGAAGAGGGTGTTGGGGTTCGGACATGCTGAGGGTGAGGGCGGGGATGAGGAGTAGGGGATGCTGTTTTGAGCGGCTGGTGGAGTGCGGAGGGGGGGTGATGTATGGCAATCTGTACAGGCATGGCGAGGACGGTTCTACATGCATGGTCGCTGGCATTATGGGTTCATGGTGGCAGGTGGTTAGGTTGTAGATACGGGGCTGCCTATGGATGCAGCATGCATATTTCATCCTCTCTGTTCTGCTCAAGACCTCGCTCCTGACTCTCCGATCCCACCTCAGCCTTCCTGATCCCTCGGACCAAAACATCCCTCCCTCCCGCTCCCCTTTCCACTTCCACTTCCACTTCCTCTCCCGCCCTGCCTTTCGCTTCCTCAGATTCCCCGACCTCTTTCCAAAAAACAGTCTTCCCACACAGCGAGGTAGGTCGGTGATATCAGTGATACAATTCAAAGTAAAAGACGGGTCTTAGGAGTAATGTTTCCTTCATTGTGGAAATTTGGATAAGTGGGTATGGGCCACCATCCGTACCATTCCCAGCGAATCTTCAATCAATCGTAATGCTCTCCGATAAACGCATCAAGCAGTGCTGTCCTTTTCGGCAGTATACACAGACTGGAGAACGTCGCGGGAACCTGGTATCGTGGGTCCAGTCCCCAGGGGACGTTTTGGTGTGAAGAGGCGCGTTTCCATAAAGGACGTGAATGCAGCGATCCATTTCTCAGATTTGAGCCCACTCTAGCAAGATTCGATGCACATATGGATTGTGGATTTGAGACCAGGTAGGGGCGACTGGAGCGTCCGCAGCTCTGAATGTTCCTCGTCCACAACATCCTACATCTTCCGCCTTCTCACCGGGACGATCTGCCATGAAATAGTCACTGGTGTGGCGGAATCCAGGATTGACCGGTCTTCTTTCCGGGGGGGGAAGCGCCCACAGCTCGACGCTTCCTCCGCAGCGAAAGTATGCCGTTCAATCCCAGCTTGACATTTTGACCGCTTATCAATAGCCTTGTGAGAATGCGGCTTATTCTGAATCTGAGATTTCCTCTGAGACTTATTCGACAACTCAACCATTGAGCGAGCGGATGAAGTCCAATCATTCGGATTCCCAAAAACTTGGGCCTTCGAGTAACCTGCCATGAATCGAAGCATGACCCTGGGCTCATGATATTTGGGTAGTACTACTTTGACCACCAACGCATAATAACTTACCCTCGGTGCCGTAACTTGAGTGGACAAAAAGCGGGACTGCAAGAAAGAGCCGGTCACCGTGCTCGTAGAAGATAGACCTTTCGTGGGGATTAAAGTTATCTGAGACTTGCTCCACTTTTGCGAGAGAAGTATATCATATATCGATTCTATTGTTGAGTTCTTACTCCCCTTGGTTCGCGAATAGGACAAAGGCCTTCATATCCTTTAGACGACCAATCTCGAGTTGGCTCTCATGCACAGTTGAGAACATTGGCACGGTCTTTTCACTCGACGCTTCGTATCCGCTTCAACCGAAGGCAGTCTCGATGGCGTTGTGGAGTGTTTCGGAAAGGGCTTTTGGTGGTACGGAAGGGAGCTGAGTGACGAGAGGAGTGGATGTTGGAAGGAGCGTGACCTTGAGAAGTAAATTGGGGCTTGATCCCTTGAATGACTAGCTGTGGTGACGGTCAGAAAGGTCAGATGCAGAAAAGTAGCATTCACCTCGGAGTTGAGTATGATGTACAAGCTGTGAAGACAAATAATGGATGACGATGCAACTTAAAATGTGACGTGCCAACCTTGATAGATGTTTGAAGAACAAAGGTGGTTACACATACTGTGGAAAGGTTTTTTAGAGGAGTGTGTGGCGGCTCAAATAGCATCGAGAATTTGATCCCCCACTCAAATTCCTGTTGTCCTTGGCTCGCTGTATTGGACACCTCACTCGGCTTTCACTGTTTTACTCGACGCTTTAAGTCGTTCCACCTCCCGGACCTTAGATGATCCAGCTGAATAAGCTTGCCAAGGTACTCGTCATCTCGACTTGCTCCTTCGAACGAGTCATTCCCCAGTTCGCGATATAGAAAGCTTAGATCGATCAAAGATTGATAAATCCATTTGCAGTCCTCTGCGCCATCAAGCATTTCCTGGACTTTTTTCATTTCTTGGCGAACATAAGCTGATTTCTCGGCCCCAGTAAGTTCGGGTACCATTGAAAATGCAGCAAACTTCGGATCAAATGTGCGCATTAGGTACTGGTGGTAGAACCACAGCGATTGGTCGTCGGAACCCGCCCACAAAGCTCGCTCGATTAGCTCGAGCTCTTGCAACTCCGTCAGTCATTTGGACTGGAAAATATCTTCGGCTTTCTTACCATCATCCAAGAACTTTCGTCTTGCTGCGTGGTCTGCTTCACTTTCAATAAGGAGCTTGGGGATTAGCTTGCTGCGATTGTGCCAGGCAGAAAAATTCGATAAATTAGAGCTGATCATCTTGGTCGTGTAGTCGAACTCCTGTTTCGTCATACTGGTGCTAAAGTCTTTAGCCTCGGACCCGTTGCTTTCTAGGGCTCTAATGATGGTTCTTCGGTAGCCCCAACCATGGAAGTTTCTGCTGTCAAGATTCAGCATCTTGCCTACCAGCGTGAGTTCTTGCTGCCAAAATCTGCGAGCTTCAGATGATGGCAGAATACGAGTAGACTCTTCGAGAAGCCATAGGCGGTAGCTCCATATCCAGTAGCACTTCGGGAATTTTCGCAGCAGAGGAATCAGGAAATTGAGATCATCGGAGATGAGATTGATGACAGCCTCATGATTGGGAGGCATGACATCTTTCGGGTCACGAGAAGGTTGGTGTTCAATTTGGTGCCTTATTATCAAGCGGCGGTGGTTCCAAATCGTATAGTACTCCGGGTTCAATTTCAGCAATTTGGATGTTATTTCTAATGTTTCAGTAGTGAATCGGCCTTCTTGAATCTAACGACACATGAATATAAATGTGCGCACTGTTCAGGATTGCGTACTCTATTAGTCACAGAATCTACTAGATTCTTGTAGTCCTTGATCTTTTGTTGCTCTTTTCTCCGGTCCTGATCCGTTGCTGGTTGTACCCCGCTGCCACGAGGTATGCCGTGCTACATATTTACTGTTAGCGAGCGCCCCGAAACAGTCATTCGACGATATTACACTCATGGTGCCCCCTTGGTAAGTTTGCGGCGCTGCAGGAAAAGATGAAGGGAGGAAGGGAGGAAGTCGCGATGATGTTGTTGCCTCCAGTCAGCCCTACTTGTCTTGGCGCTAGTTTTCTCTGCCCGAGGCCCCAAAGTCTTCGTCTTCACGCAGTGACGAAATACCTTATGTATGTTGTACAGTACTCGTACTATGCAGCGGCGTAGAAAGTCAAGCATACTATTCTTTACCAACATGTTCCACAAGAATTGCTAGGCCTTGATGAGACCCACCTCATCCTTCGTTCATTTGCCCAATACATTCATTACCTTTTCTCTTTTGTTACTGGCCTCCGGTCAATGCTATGCGCCGTCTCATCTCTGCTTCTCTTGACGACAGTCTTTACTCTACAGACCTCCTCTGCCACTCATCAGTTCATTCCCCTCGATTGTCCCATGCTACGTCAGCCATCGAGCTTCGGGCCTCTCACCAGCCCAAGTATGCTACCGCCAGACCTCGCAAGTGTAAAGGCCGACGGTCTCTTCGTGCTGCTTCTTCTCATCCCTTGAGTGAGACGAGCAGCAACTTTCTTTACAACCCAGGATCTTGTCGTAACACGTCAAGGGACCAACTCTCCTGCTCAAGCATATCTAAAGGCGATCGGAGCTGCAACCCAAATCAAGATCACGGCTGGAGTGACGGTGGACGCTCATATCCCTCACCGCCTGTCTCGGAATATGGTGATGCTTCTAGAACTCCATCCACAAAGGACGGTTCCAGTGAAGACCTTGACCCTTCTCCTTTCCCTTTGACCCCAGCGCCGCTTTCGAAATTTACTCCAACCTCAGCAGCAGATGATGGGAAACTTCGAACACCGAGAGGACGCTGTAAGATAACTATATCTGGATATAGGACTCCGTCGACCTCGCCGGATAGATATATCTCCAATCGATACACCCCGCAGGATGCCCACAAGACTTTCCGCCTAAGCAAACCCCACCAACAGCTCTCAAGCGCAGAAAAACTTTTGCGAAACCCCTCAGCTTCGCCAGACCCATTCAGTCCTTTGAATATCAGACGGGTCCGCGAAGCAAGAATTAACTCTTCTGCCAACACAGGAACACGCGCTGTCCAACCTCGCACCCACACGATTGGAACCACAAATGTGCAGCATCCTCCACAGGACCCTCTTGCAGTTCAGCATAGGCAAGCCAGTGCAGGGGCGGTATGGAATGTTGGGGGAGGCGCTCAAGAAACTCCCTCAGGCCCTGTTCGCGGGATTTCGGACGGACGAGGCGGTTTCATTAGCAGTGGATCGAATGCACCAATGTTCACGGCTCACTTCTTTGATGATGATGCTCCAGATCAAGACCACAATCAGCTGGAAAGTCGACTGGCTATTGCCCTCGGTATCGACCAAGTATGCAGGACGTTAGATATCTCGAGGTCTCCCGTACAAGCCAGAAGTGCCAGCACAGGCTCAATTGGGACAAAGAGAAGGCATTCTTCTGACGAACCTCGCACTCGATGGATGCATGGTCAGTGGGACGTTGAAGGTGCGCATTTGGGTAAGCTTACCCTATTCATACTTGCGATCGTCCTCTTCATGCAGCGGCCCTTTTGATTCTTTGAAAATGTTATCTTTCCTTTCTGTACTTCACGACCTGTTGAGCTTGCTAAAGTACCGAGGATAAGCGATAAAGAAGCTTCGGAAGACAGAGCCTAGAGTGGTGCCGACCACACCTTTCAGATAAGTTCTCGATAAGGCACGGGAGAGAGTGATATCTGATAGCGCCGTACAGTGCTGGATGCTCCAAATTTACGGGATGATTATTACTGCACCGTACTCGCCTACTGCCATACTGCTCGTACTCTCGCCGTCGGTCTCGGCAACAGAGTTTACCTTTGGTCGGAGACGTTTGGTGTTCGGTACCCTCCAGAGGATTCGGACACTCAGGAATCAACGTATGTCACGTCGTTGGCTTTCTCTTCCACTGAAGGGGGCAATAGCATCCTAGCTATCGGGCGAAATACTGGCCAGATCAGTCTGTGGAGTCTGGCCGATCCCGAAAACATCAGATTTCAGTCTCGACAGCCATGTGCCATTGCTTGTGTATCGTTTAAACCTGTCACTACTCGCCGCCTGTCAGAGCATTTCGGTCTTATGATGGCAACCGAGGAGCTTCTTGTGGGTGATGAAGTTGGTAATGTCTACTATTATTCCATTGAGTGGATGAATAAGCAACAAGTTGACATACATGGATGGATGGGAGCAATGACCCTGATGGCGAAGATCTCGGTCCACAGTCAGCAATTGTGTGGTCTCGCTTGGTCGCCTGATGGAGACTACTTTGCAACAGGAGCGAACGACAACATTTGCTGCTTATTCGAGGCCAGAGACGTCCTGGCACCTCCTCATCCCTTAGAAGGCCCTTCGACGAACTTCAGGAGTCCGCTACAAAGCATTATCGGTGGGTTAGGATTGCCAAGCTTCATAAGAACGCAGACGTCTTCCGAGACCATGGGCATCTTAGCTAACGGCGTGCACGTGGAGCGTATCAGAACTATCCCTGGCCAGAACGGCTCGCTGATCGTCGGCGAGGGCCGCCAAAAGCATAAGTGGGTGCATAGCGCCGCTATCAAAGCTATAGCTTTCTGTCCTTGGCAGCGCGGATTGATTGCAACAGGCGGTGGCTCCAATGACCGAGCAATCCATTTCTACCATACGTTTTCGGGAGCCTGCCTTGCTACGATTAATTGCTTTGCTCAAATCACATCGCTGATCTGGTCAACAACACGTCGGGAGATTGCAGCGACATTCGGCTATGCTCAACCTGACCATCCCTACCGCGTTGCTGTATTCTCCAGGCCAGAGTGTCAGCAAGTTGTTGCAATACCTTGGGCAAGCGACATGCGCGCTCTCTACGCCATCTCGTACCCTGGCGGGCCTGGTGAGACGAATTCGGACACGAATATGGGAGAGACATGGTACTCGAGGACGAGAGCTGAAGGATGCATTGTCGTTGCGTGCTCCGATGAGTCGGTCAAGTTTCATGAGGTGTGGTCTGGGGCAAGAAAGTCCACAGGTGTGCACTTGGGACTGTTGGGCGGCAGTGATATCTTAGAGGGATTGGAGGGGATTGAGAAAGAGGGAGGCGAAGTCATTCGTTGAAGCGTTTGCGAGTAACTGTTTCGTCTGCTTTTGTCATGAGCGTGGCGCTGGCTGAGTTTTGGGGTCCGGCACTGCAATCGCAGACCAATCGCGTTGAATACTTATTTCTATATTTTCTGTGCTTTTGGAAAGACCGTAGTCTCAGACTGTGTTCTCTGACCGCCCATCACCATCAGTATACAGATACTCAACCGCAATATCCATACTGCTATATTCATCATTCCACTGTCCTGCCTCCGTCATCCCGTATCTGGCAAAGCACTCGGGCATCACGTGGAAATCACAGATCCTCCAAATGAAGCTGAACCATGAAAGCTCTTGAACAAAATCCCGTCAAGTGGACTGGGGCTCTCGGTGTTTAATATCATCCGCAGCACACATATTCTGTTCTTATTAGCGCTTGCGAGAATAGGTGAGGGAATGATATGGATCTGATCTCGCGCCAAATTTACGATTACTCCAATGAGAGTTGTTTACCACGCCAATAGTGTAGCTTTTACACATCACCCAGATAGCTCTCTCTGGACGAGCGAGGAGGTAGGCAGAAAGTGTGAGAAGTTGTGCAAGGCCTCTGGGACTTGGCGCTATCTGTCAGCCTTACGGGGCAGCTAGCGCGTCTTAGCTCGCACAAACTCCTGCTAGGCGAAAATCCAGCTCGACCGCACTTCTCTTCCCACGAACAACCTCCACCATCTTGACGCCCCAACCCCTCCGTCAAGATGAAGCTCAACATCTCCTACCCAGCCAATGGCACTCAAAAACTCGTCGAGATCGAAGACGAACGTAAACTCCGCGCCTTCATGGACAAACGCACGGGCCAGGAAGTCGAGGGCGACGGCATCGGTCCCGAATTCAAAGGCTACGTCTTCAAGATCACCGGCGGCAACGACAAGCAGGGTTTCCCGATGAAACAGGGTATCATGCATCCGACCAGAGTCCGCCTGCTGTTGAGTACGGGACACAGCTGCTATCGGCCCCGGAGGACCGGGGAGAGAAAGAGGAAGAGTGTGAGGGGGTGCATTACGGCGATGGATTTGGCTGTGTTGGCGTTGAGTGTGGTGAAGCAGGGTGAGGATGAGGTCCCCGGACTCACGGATAAGGTGTTGCCGAAGAGATTGGGGCCCAAGCGGGCGACTAAGATTCGCAAGTTCTTTGGGTTGGGCAAGGATGACGATGTGAGTGCTCGATCTGGTCCTCATCATTGTCCGCCGTTCCTCTTCCTTGCGTTCGGTATCCTTAGCGGGACTGGTTCAGGCGTTGAAACGAGTTGATGCTGATCGCTGGTGCGAAATTCCCCAGGTCCGCAAATTCGTCATCCGCCGCGAAGTCAAACCCAAGGGCGAAGACAAGAAACCATATACCAAGGCACCTCGCATCCAGCGCCTCGTCACTCCTCAACGTCTGCAGCATAAGCGTCACCGAATGGCGCTCAAGCGTCGCCAGGCCGAATCCTCCAAGGATGCCGCCGTAAGTCCTGCCTGCATTTCTCTACATTTACATAGATTCCGGTTGTCTTTGGGGGAATATGGCTAATTCGTAACTGGCAGAACGAGTACGCGTCTATTCTAGCGAAGCGTGTCAATGAGGAGAAGGCGAAGAAGTCGGAGTTGAGGAGTAAGTCACACCTATTTGGCAGGGCTTGAGCGGTAGCTGACAAGCAACAGAGCGAAGAGCGTCGTCGATGAGGAAGTAGGTGATTGATTGCGCATATCAAGCAACTGAATGGCGAAAAAGGAAGACGGTTGAACCGTGTTTGCGGGATATTCTCGAGAGGGAGGACGGGGAATAGCCGGCATATGCGAGCGTTGATCCAGCCGAATTGAATGCACAATGTTTGTAGAACAGAGAGCATAGGTCAAAATCCATTTGTAGCAAATGTTCATTGCACATTCGGTTATGATTCATTGATGCTGACTATATCCTATTAATTATCCTGCATTTCTATTTAGACGCCGATTTTCCACAGCTTGGTGCCCTTGAAACTAGCAATCAACGCCCTGTCCGACATCCACCAACCCGTGGGATCCTACCTCTTTTCCCATCCAATATCCTACTCCATAGGCGCATGACTGAACAAAAACGACACGCTCTCGCCATTATGCGTTCGTCTACAAGCCTCCGCAAGCCTATCATCACACTATCAGTCAGTACCCACTCCCTCCGTACGTACCCAACCACATAGAGAAAAGGTCTTACGTCGGTGACACGTCAATCTCCTCCAACTTGGAGCACTGCTTTCGCTTCTCGGAAAACGGCACCGTGTTCGTGGCGACCACTTTGCTCAGGGCGTCGCAGTCGTTGAGGGTTTTGAGGGCGTTGCCGGAGAAGATGCCGTGTGTGACTAGGGCGACTATTTCGGACGCGCCGTGCTCGCGGAGGGTGGTGGCGGCTTTGGCTAGGGTGCCGCATGTGTCTGGTGGATTCAGGCGTTAGCTTGGTGGGTTGCTGGGGAGGGGAGGGGTGGGAGGGGGTTGCGGACCGGCCATGTCGTCGACTAGGATGGCGCATTTGTCTTTTACGTTTCCGACTAGGGTCATCTGGAACAATCTAGTGTCAGCATTGGCTTTTCGGGATGAGGGAGGATTATGTGCTGACCTTTGAGACTTCGTTTCTGGAACTCTCGGCATCAGAGTCGCGTCTTGATAGGGTAGAGCACTTACGGTCGACTACGCTCCTTGCTACGAGAGTATCAGTCTGCTGCTGGATAGGGGATGATGTCTTCACTACTTACTGGATCAGGGCGAAGTTCAAGTCAAGTCTATCAGCCAAGCTCGTCGCTCTCTTGGCTCCTCCGGCATCGGGAGAGACGATTACTGCTTTGCTGACGTCGACGTTCTGTCGAATCCAGCGGAGATAGCTCGGCTGATGATGGTCAATTAGTCTAGGGGATCTAGATTTATGGAGTTCAAAGCTCGGCTCACCTCGGCGTAGAGATTATCGACCTAGGCCGAAGAGTCAGTAGCAATAGGCTTGTAGACAGAAGTCTTTGGCATACCGGAACATTGAAGAAACCTGCAATAATCAGAAGTCTGCTTGAGATTGAGGATGAAGGCAAGAACAGACCTTGTATCTGTGACGCGTGTAGATCCATCGTGATGACGTGAGAGCTTGAAGTTGTCAGGAAGACATGACCGGTAAGGGTAAGGATGCGCACCAGCCTGCCGTCTGTAGCATGTTCGCCTTTACAAACTATTAGCAGGGCTAAGCCTCGGATTGTGGTTGGGCAGGCTCACCATGAGCTTCTAAAACATGCATTTCGTCAGTGAAGGATACCTGGGAGATTGGCAGTCAGGGGCAAACCGCGGTGATAGGAGCACGAGACTTGTCCTTCTTGTCCTGGCGAGCTAGATGTTCTCTTAATAGAGAAAGAGAAAGGTGCCTAGTGTAGACAAACCGTATGGGAAACTAAGATCTATATTAGTGAAAAGGTTCTCTGGTCAGGAGACTCGAAGAACTTGCTTGGGAATGACCGCTGTGATCCGACGAGCAGAAGCAGTCTTGCAGGCATTAATCATGATGAGAAGCTCCATAAGGCCATCATTGATGTCTCCAGGTGCAGTGCTCTGTAGAATGAAGACTGGCAGGATTAGGCTCAATCTTGTGAGGAGGAAAAGGGGTTACGAGGCGTACCATCTTCGTCTCGAACACTGACGCGCTGAATTAGCATTTGTATTCTTTGTACAAAGCTGCTTCGACTCATTACGGCACTTACCTCTCGCCGATCGTAACAGAGGTTTCGTTGTTCGAGTATTGCAGGACGAGTACTTTGGTCTTGAGGCGATCAGCTGATTTCTGATTTTACTAGCTCCTGAAACAGCGGTTTCCTACCAATTCGATTTGAAGCCTGTGGCAATGATTAGTATTTGTTCAACTCTGCACTCTGAGTGAGCACACCTATCAGCAACGAGCTTCGCCAACTCGGGATGGGAATTCCCTTTGTGAACAGGTTAACACTAACAGACATCCTAGCATAGATGGGTGTGTCATACCGGTCAAAAGCTTGACTTCACAGTTGTCAGCATTTTCACACCACATGAACATAGAAAAGTAGACAGTACGTACTAGAATTTGTCGCCATGATATTGGAGTTGCCTAAGCCAGCATATTCGTGCCTAAAGATTTCGTGTTTGAGGACCTCTGAGTCGAAATCCAGTGAAGAAAAAGAGTTGTCTCGGCTAATACTCGGAGTTGTCATGGTTTTAGTGTCGTGCCGCCTTTACCCGTATGGCTGTTTTAGGTATACAGTAATACCAAGCACTACTTTTGATTAGTGGTTGATGTTGATATGTGAGATTGAGAAAGTTGCAAAGGAAGGTCCAGTGAAGCACAAGATATCGAGGCGGTAATAATACTTGACATATGCTGCTTAGTCGCTGCTTAGTCGTCAACTGCGGTAAAGTACAGTTTGCTGCGGACAAGCTTGACAACTGTCTATGCATGTTTTGTGCAGGAGAACTTAGAGTTTCTTGAGAGGTATGCGCCGCTGAGAGTAGCTCAAGTTAGGATGCATTTCCATGCTCGATCCAGGCAAGTATATATCAAGCTTTCAAGGGGCTTCGAGAAGATACACAGGCAACATCATATCTTCCTGAAAGACTCGCTCGTTCGCTCAATTGGAGAGGACCATTATTCAGGTTTGTGACGAAGACAACAGGCCTTTGATTGGGCTCCACGTGCCTCTGGCTGGATGAGATTGGGACCTAGTAGGCCGTCTACAATTACTGTAAAGTTCAACGAATGCCGGTGGGACTGGCATGGAACAATCGAGTTTTCTGCCAATGTCTCTTCGAAAGGGATCGGCACAGCCAGTAGGAACTCAGCGACGAGAGTATAGGTCATCTCCCAATGTGCACAAAAATCTTTGTTGATTTTGACCAGCGCGCAAGTCCACGCGAAATATTTTTTCAGCTGTCTCACACAATGTCTTTGTAATGATCCTAAAGTCTTTGTTGACAATCCAATCCAAGCACTAGACGCTAAACAACACCTTCAAATAGTCAATCTGTACTTTTCGTCTATAAGAAACAAGTTTCCTTCCGACCTATCTATTCACTTGCTTCGCACGCTCTGATCTTCCGTACCAGACCTCTCGCAACCCGCGCGTCCTCTTGGTCTCCCAAACTTTCGTATTCGACACTCACAGATCATAATGCAGCTTGAGAACATCTGGAGATGGCTTGATGCCGTTGACGAAGATCATCTCGAGCCGTTGGATCAATGTGGGTTGTCACCGCTGCCGGGTTTTCCTCAGGATTTTCCGCGTCTTCCACAGAGTGTCCTTCTTGGTGATAAAGCAACATACCAACCATACAACAAGAATCATACACCAGAGGATGCAAGCCTTGTTAGATCAAGTCCGCCTGCGAAGCTCCTTTTACGAAATGGGACCATCAGAACAACAGGAAAATCCGGAAATGACGTTAGTGACCTGGAAAACAAGAAACATCCACAATCTTTGCAAGCCGGCCTCGGTACGAGCTCTGGGACAGCATTCCCATTTCAACAACGAAGAGGCGCTTCATCTTTCCGTCAAATGCAATTTTCGGGGAGAGAAAGTAATATCGACTCTTTCAACCCCAAGAGATTACCAAGCTTTCCTGAGCGCTCTCGCGTGCGTGGTTTTTCGGAAGCCTTGCAACCGAATCTGTTTATGCTGGATGATGTGAAAGAGCCAATCGCTATTGGCTGCGAAGGTGCAAGAGTCCTAAGAGGATACCAGTATGATGGTCTTGAGGATCTCTCAAGTATCTTGCCAAAGTCACACGGGGATATCAAGGCTTGGAAAAGGGTGCTTCACCGAAGCAATGCTATCAGGAGGCCCTCAAACTTACGTGCAGACCCAAAGGCGGATCCCGAATATTGGTAAAGCTGGTAGTAAAGTGCTGGATTGGTGATGTACGCAATTATAGGTTCAACTGTCCTTGTATTGCTTGTTGACTTCTCTACTCTTTAAGTAAGACTGTCTCAATTTGCATGGCAGGGCGAACACCTAATACTTAATTCAACGGATATCATTTGAAGTGAAACACACGTATGGCACCAATTTTGTTCTTTTCCTCTACTCTACATCGTCGGCATAAAATCTGTTGACTTTTCACTTCGGATTGCGCTGAGTCCTGTCTATTTCTGGGACAGATACAGTCTACTTTCGTTACACGATGTCACTGAAAGATGGTTGTATCTCCAGAACGAAACACTTTTATGAATTTTTGATCTTCCTTTCCACCTTTCCTCTGTATTCAAGCCGTAGAAATCTCTGTTTGTATCTCCAAAATGAAAAACATTCATATTTTTGCCTTGATTTCCACTCTCCTCGATTTTCAGGTCAGAGCAGCCTCCTTGTCGCCTCCGCCTTTGTCCATCTTCCTTCGGTATACGAGACTGGACACAGTACACAATGGCAATGTTGGACAAGAGCTACATTCAGTCTCAAGACAATAAATTTGGCCGACGAGTACAATGACCTTGTCAGACACATTTCTCTTTGTCTAATGGCATTGCAAAACGATAGTCTTTATAGTCTCGGGGCTGATCGAGCTTATTATCCTCTTCAGTATCCTCTCACTTCTTATCCGATCTCTAAAGGCTTGCAAAATACTTCTATTCATATCACAAACATCATGTCGCTCTCGAACTCATCGTCACAACAGGCTTCATCGTCAAGCGAAAACTCTCTCTCAGGCACGCAAAAGCTCCGACGAGTAGCCAGCAAGGTCTGGCAGAAAATGACGCCTTCTAAGAGTAAATATTCTAGGAACTTTGGCGCACTCAGTACCCCCGAAGTACAATCCGCGAAGTTTGTGACCTTGAAAAGACCAACAGAAGGTCCTCGAATTATTGATCTTAGGGATATGAGGAAAAGCATCCGTACACAGTCTGCCCATTCATTCATTCGTCAATCTATTCTCCAACGCTCTCAATCAGATCTCAATATTCCGGAGTTTCGCCCTCAGAGCTCCTTTGAGACCTCACAATCATCATCACCCAGGACGGGAAAGCTCTATTTGGACACAACCAAGGGACAATCCGCTGTTGCTCTTTTGGATGATGTCACAAACTACGAGGGCTATGAATGGCTTGGCGAAGAGGACTATAATATCGACTGGACTCTACTAGATCTACCAGAGAATATGTACGGAAGATTGGCTAACGAGAGCCGTCATAGTCTGATCTAGGCTGGGGGCTACATGCCCAACTTGGTTCATGATTTTCGCAAAGCGTTGGGAGTTTAACATTTTCTTGCGTTGACAAAGTCTCTAATAGCTCCACTATAGAATCAACACATTATGCACCAAATCTTACTGCGTATATTTAGGCGGGTGTTGACTCAATACTGAAGATAGCGAGACCTTGCTTATCGAAACGACATCCTCATCCTCTGTACTTTGTGTTGTGCAAAATGGCCACAATGGCTTTGCTACGATCCTCCTAGATAAACACAGACCTTTTTCGAGTATCATTCGATTGCTGTTTTCACTTCCTCTATTCTACTCCTCACACAGGGACTTGGATAATCGTCAAATAGTGATACACCTACTACCCAATAAATAGAAGACATGAACCAAACTCAATCCATCCACAGCTTGCGGGCCCATCCTAACATACTGTCACCTGACCTGACACATTAACAGTTCCAGAAGTCACAGCTAATGAGACCTCACCTGCAAAGTTCAAAAGCTTGATACGTCGGCTGACTAGGTCCAAAGGTGAGGCCATCCAAGACAAAAGAGGATTCTTTGCCAGCAGAACACAAACAGCTGAAGACAAGCTGGCAGGATGCATGAGCAGGAATCCGGCACTATATCGACCAACAGAGGAGGAATCACAACGTCATAAACCTGAGATCCCGGAGCCGATTGCTCGACCAAGGCAATTGTCTCGGAGCCAGCGTCCAATGGAGCGTTTGGAAAACACTCTCATACTGGATTCTACTTCTATCGCAGAGCTAGAGGAGCGGGAGAAGGCCAAGGGGACTATGAAAAAATCTAGGACTCCTCGCTTCAGGCAAGGCTTGGAGGATAACTTTAAAAATTTCCAATATGACTCCAGGTGTGAAGTAGGGAATGAAGGTTGGACATGATCTAGGCGTTTTTGGTAGTACTGCATTTACCTCAATTTTTCTAGCACTTGAATTAATCCGTACTTATCTAGTATCTATGGCGTGTTGAACCAACCCTAGATTTCTAATTAAATTACATGTCCCAAAAAGAACCCTCTCAATCGGAACAATGGCCTTTGAGCCGACTATCGACCTACAGTCACAAACACAAGCTAGGATTACAAACAAAAGGAATAAATGCTTTGTCGGTACGGGCGAATGCCTCTGCCTTGTCCATTTCAAACTTGACATGGTGTTCTTTAAAGGTCTCTCCCCTCAGACGATCAAATGCCTGGAATTTTTGACGATCCTGGTCACGAACAGTATTAAGCCCAATCTTGTCCACATCGCTGTTGTTCAGATACACCCAATACCTCAAACCAGCCGGAGAGTTCAGTAGTGACGGACAGCAGACAGACAGTCGTCGACATCGTACTTAGTGGATCGACAAAGTAGCAGATCATAAGCATGAGTCTGCATCCTCACCAAAAATGGACCTTGGAATACGATTCACCAAATGCACAACCTGCGAAGAACGCACCAGTGAACCTTGCAAGTAAAGTCCACCTGAAAACGAATCGCCTTTACGCCCAGGTATCAAACCTCTTCATCCGCACAAAAGACCTTTTCCCACAAGCCAAGCTCAACGCCACGGAATTGCAGCTTCAGACGTACCTTAATACGGAGAGACAGACCAGAGGCAACGGTTCGCCCATACATAGCAATCCACAACAGGTGTTTACTTTTTCGGCAACTGATCAGACTCCGATCAATACGATTTGTGACGACTTTATGGGCTTTGTGGATATTTTACCGGAGGTAGATAATGGTTCGAAACCGTCGATTGCGTTACAGGCGTTCAAACTCGTACAGCGGATGGTGGACAGCTCTCAAAGAAAGATGGTAAATGCTATATCGGGGGGTTCAAGTGTCATTGATGAGACCACGATGATACTGGAAAAAAATGTCACAGCGCAAGGTATTGTAATTTGGGGATGGGAAAGATGTTAGTGCAGCGTTCGAGATACCGTTTGTTGGTATGAATTTCATATGGGTTCCTTCTAGTGTCACAATGAAGCGGTGCAAGCGACCTCCGGGCGCAGGAATTTCACAACAGATAGAAGGAAGCATGTGGTTGCAGCGTTTAATCTTTTGCACAATTTGACAAACTAGTTCCTCAAATGAGGTTGGCATATTTACCGCTTCAACGCACGACATCCTCTCATATACCAGAGATCTATATCCAACTCTGCTACAGTAGGTATCGGGAGGCATCATCCAGAACATCTTTGATTTGCTTTAATCATACTTCCGCTGTCCCACCTACAGATCATCTCGAGTTATCTTGCCTTTATGACCTCGAACTATGTGCAAAGGCCTCTCTGACAAATTAGGACAAAGGGTTGTTGGGGACGCTCTCTTGTCGATGAGAAGTTTATACTTAACAATGCCTTTGCTAAGAAAGACAAAGCTTTTTTTATCCTCCTGAAAGCTGATTCTTCGAAACAAAGATTTCAGCCTATTGTCTGTATCCACGCTCCTACTGGATACCAGCCCTTATGAAAGTGTGCACGTCCTCATCCCTTACTTTCGGTATCATTTAACGAACAATTTGGGCCACCTTGTCACTCAATCTCACGACATATACGCTCTTCAGTACCTTTCGAAATCATGATCGCCGAAACAATCGACCAGGACACGACAGCCATTCAGTGGACCCGATCAATTCTCCTCCTCGCCGGACTCTTCAAAAACCGCAAATCTGTCCTCCACAAAATCCTCGGCGCATCCTACCTCGTTCGTTTAGACAAAATGTTTAAATGTGAGGCTAGAGAACGCGATCACATTGAGAACCTCCGACAAGAGGCAGAAGCAATGTTTGACCTGCACGACTCTGTCGAGCGTTGGATCCGCGGTGATGATGCGATCTATGGAATGCCGAGCGAGAAATGGAAGGCGTTGCATCCGCAGATGAATTACCACTTGCAGAGGATCAGGCATAGAGAGCAGCATGAGCTTTGGGGGGCGGTGAGACTACCTGCTTGTAAGGCTAAGGAACAGGCTACGATTGCTTTTTTGAACAGTGGAGGTGATGCCGAGGAGACGCGGTATTGGCCCGAGGGTCTGGAGGAAGAGTTTCTAAGTTCGTTGATTTGGCAATGGAAGAATGATACTGGTATCTGAGACATAATTCTTTGTTTTGGTTCTGGATTCTGGATTTATGGGAGGCTATCTGATAATTGACACCAGTTTCAGTTCAAATGCATTGCTGATCTGAACAATAGCGCTGAATGCGAATTGATCGCAACAATGATCTTGTCCCTTTGTACGAGAACAAGGTATCCTCAACATCACTGTGTGCGCCTCTAACTCTCTTCCCTTCCCCAGACTCCATAATTCTCCCTTCATTTACCCAAACTCACCACAACTTAGATTGGCAAATTCAATCTTCCATCAATTCTAGAAGCAACGCTGCCATGTCCCTCTTATCCACGGGCTACAAACGGTGTGTCCCACATTCAAGACTTGATGATATGTCACCGGCGCAGAACCTGCGATATGCACGTCACCTTGAGAGAGAGACCGGAAAGCGAAATCCTGCGCTTCCGGACGCACCAGACCCTTCTCAACGAAGGCCATCTTTATTACAAAGACTGCGTGCTGCAACTAGCCGACGATGTTCAAATTCCACGCCAACAACAGATCCCGACCAATCTCAAAATCGAGGGCCTTCCATTGTCACGAAAGCCAAGGGACTATTGACCAACCGTCGTGTAACCACCCCCGCCCCTCCCGTGCAGACATTCCGCCGACTCCCAGACCAGCTTTCCCGCGCAGAAGTAGCTGCGCAAGAAACCGAGAAGCAACGTCTGAAAATCGAAGCAGAAACGCCTGTCACCACCCTCATCTCACGTTGGAAAGACACAAAGGATTGGCTTACGCCCTCGGCCCAATGGAAAAGCACACATCCAGCAATGAACTTTCATCTCTGGAGCATCATCCATAGAAATCCAGGGAATCGATGGAGAGTTCAGGCTGCCGCTGAGAGGAATCTCATAGACGCGAAGCTCCTCTACGAGCAAAAGGGTGGTGATGGCGAGGAGTGGTGGCCGAATGACCTTGAGGAAGAGCTTTTGGACGCTTGGGCGCTAGCTTATGGGGGCCGGGATCCGCCACTTTGTAAATGGAAGCTGCAGGTGTGACGATCAGGTAATCAGGTGCGTTCCCACTCTCTTTTCCGTAGTTGATCTACCTACTCAAGGAATTTGGCATTGGGCGGCATCAGTCATTGCTTTGACTAGAGGATAGCAGCGAGAAGCAAGCCGCGAGGAGCCGTCTAATAGGAGAACAAATATATAGCATTGGAATATTTCTATCATTGTACCCCATACCCATGTTTACATGACCAGTCATTGCAGCCGCCAGGATGCGAAGCCTCTATGTAATAGATACTGACAGAAAGAAAAGTTCAAAAATACAACATAAAGTACCGACCGAAGTTTCGCTTTTCCCGGATCCAAATGCGTCCTATCCAAAAGCGTCCTACGCGGACACAGCATTCCATTTCCTCCTCTCGCGCACACCTCGTGCCAGATTTCTCAAGGTGTCGACAGTGGTGTCCCAAGAAATGCAAGCATCTGTTATGCTAACGCCCCTCTTCAAGCCCGCAAGGCCTCTGCTCGGTACCACTTTCTGGTTGCCGGCAAATAAATTCGACTCAATCATGACACCGATTATGCCATTCTCACCGGCACATAGCTGGTCGACGATGTCGTTTGCCACGAGCGGTTGATTGTTGTGGTCTTTGCGGGAGTTGCCTGTTAGGAAAAAAGTTAGCGGATAGGATGCTCACAACACGTCACAAAGCGATGTCGACACCTGTGGGTCAGTGTGTTGCAAAAGGGTGCCTGCTATGTACGTACCATGCGAGCAGTCAATCATGACAATTTCTTTCTGACCCTGCTTCCTGAGCGTATCCTTGGCAGCTTGAACGTTGGACGAATCATAATTGGTACCCTTGGTGCCCCCACGAAGAATAACGAACGAATGTGCATTTCCTGCCGTCTCCACAATCGAAGCCAATCCTTGTTCGTTTACCCCAAGAAAATGGTGCTTCGACGCCGCCGACCGTAGTGCATCAATAGCGACACCGACACTACCATCCGTTCCGTTCTTGAATCCAATAGGGAATGACAGGCCAGATGCGAGCTCTCGATGGACTTGGGACTCGGTCGTTCGCGCACCAATAGCACCGAGTGAAATGAGGTCCGCGAGATATTGTGGGCTGATGGTGTCGAGCATTTCGCTGGCGATGGGTAGACCTTTGGCGGTAATATCGCAGAAGACTTTCCGCGAGACAGCGAGGCCTTTATTGATCTGGAATGACTCGTCCAGGTCGGGGTCGTTGATCAGACCCTTCCAGCCAACGGTGGTGCGTGGTTTCTCAAGATACGCTCGCATGATGACGACGAGGTCGTTGTCGAGTTCATCGGACAGCGCCTTCAGGCGGTCGGCGTACTCGAGGGCGGCGTCGGGATCGTGTAGGCTGCATGGGCCGCAGATGACAAGAAGTTTATCGCTTGACTGGCTGATTACTTGGGTGGCGGCATGGCGCCCTTTATTCACCGCTTTGATCGCTTCGAAGGGCTATGCACTCAGCAGGGCTCCTCAGGAGGGCAGTGTGGGTGCTTACAGCGAGTATATTTGCTTTCAATAATTGGGGAGGTACAAGCGGGTGCTGATTGACTACTGCAACAGGTCAACAATCGAGCCCCTTCAGCTTCTAGGGTGCCACTTACTTCTGGCGTCATCATCTGCCTTTGCAGCCTCGAGCTCTGCAGGGGGCGTCATGGGTGTTATGCATTGCACCACTCTCGTCGCAACATCTGGCTTCTTGTCCTGCTGGGAAAGAAGAGGGTAGTGCGAGACCGCTACGTGACTGTGAGCACTGTCCACGACCAACAGGACGAGATACTTACTTTGTGGGGATAGATAGTCAATCATGATGGGCCGAAGTATGAGATGGAGCTCTGCAGAATCTTGGAGTCCAGAGCAGTGGGAAGTGTGAGATGGGGCTCTGCAAGTTCTCGGACTACAGAGCAATGGTCACAGACGCAAATCTCACACAAAGCCTAGAGATCAGAGCAGTGAAGTCTTGCGAGTTGCACATGACCATCTCATCCCTTATATGGACCATGATCATCGCTTCCTCCGCGCACAAAGTTTGAAACGTCAAAGGGAAACAAAATTTCGCTCCGCCAACTCTACAGTATGACAGCAACAACCGTGGCCAAGATTCAACAACCCCAACAACAGGCACGGTGTGAGCGAATTCGAGCGGTGTGAGGCCATTGCTAACAGCATCTACCTTAGCGAACTGCTTATGCGATAGACGAGTACGGATTCGCTTGCCGTTCTAGAGAAATCGTTGGCCTTGGAAATACTCGAGGAAGGGGGCCAAGACCACGCATGGTTACATAAGGTAAGTCTCAGCAATACGGCCGATACTGCATGTGAGCTTGCAAAACAACCAGTCCCACGACTCAACACGAGATTCAATTCGGGCCCCCCGGGTCCCGCCGGCCAAATCTCAAACAAGACCACGAGGCCGTTTGACTTTTCCGTAAGATATAAGATAAAACTCACAGCAGAGTTCGGAATAAGCAAACTCAAAAAAAAAAAAAATCGCTGCAAATAGAACACCCGTGGAATTTTCGATAGTGCGGTCAGACTGTCGATTTTGATCTCGCGCTCGGCCCGGCCCATTTTCTAGCGTGGCATTCTGGTCGTTCACTACTCGGGTTCACCCGGAGATGCAATCTACCTACTGGGATATGCAATGTAGGGTTCTTCAAATCTTGTTCGTATACTATCTTACTGCTAGTTCCGATTCTTACTCTCCTTCCTTGGAACCCACTCGAAGATGAAAAAATTTGTTAGTATACTTTAGGTACATTGATATCTTACTTATCGAATTGGCCCGAGGATAATGCGCGTGTGTTTCGTCGCTTGATGATATTGATTGATGACTGGTGGCAGATGAGACACAACGAAGTACAGTACGAAAATAAAGAGGCGTCTAAGATACAGATAGTCATCAGAAAGGAGACGGCGTCTCTACAAACATTCGTTTTCAATGTAAGCGAAGCGTACCTGCGCAGAACCCAAAAGTCCAAGTTATAGGTTCCCATTGTTTTAAGCTACAAAAATTCGTGACGAGCGACGAGCGCATATTGCCAATCATGACCTGAGCGCTCTCAAATATGCTTCTGGAAGAAAGCCACCAACGTCTGATACCCGCGCTCATACTCGCTTCTCACCCTGTCATCCGCCAAGTCGCCACGGGCGGCCATGAATCCGTGGACCTGGTCGCCAAACGTTTGTACCTCGCTTGGGACCTTCAGCGCCTTCTCAAACGCCTTGACCGCCTCGGCGTCCTCGTCCTTGGAGGCAAGAAGGCACAAGGGCACGGCGATGTTGGGAGCGTCGGCGGGGTCGACCATTGCTGGGTGAGCTTCGGCGGCGGCGGAGAATTTGCTGTCCGGACCACAAGAGTAGGATACGACCTGCATGCAGGGAAGGATTGTCGTTAGTCAACGTTTTGTTGCACATATATCTTATGTACCTTGCCACCCCAACACATTCCCACAACACCCCACTTCTCGATCTTGCCTCCAGCCTTGGTCTCGATATTCTTGATTACTCTAGGAATGGCACCAACTGTCTTCGGGGGAGCAGCGACGCCCTGAAAGAAAGCACCAAGTTTGGCGCCCTTCTCGGGCGTGTCGGGGGGAAAGTCGGCCGAAGAAAAGGGCTCGCCGTGGAAGAAGTCAGGGATGTAGACTTGGTAGCCGGCATGGGCGAGCATGTCAGCACCCTGGGCGAGGGTATTAGTGGAAAAGGTACGCTTTCCGGGAGACGTTGGCTCGATGTGCATACCTGGAGCACCTGAGGGCAGAATCCGAAGATATCGAAGATGTAGAGGATGGCGGTGGTGGCATCCTCGGGACCGGTCTTGTCTATCGATGCGCAAGTTAAGCGTGTGCGACTTGGAGTTGCACCTTTGGGCTGCGTTGGCACTGACAAGTCTTCATGCCCTCAACTTCAATGAAGCTTCCGCTTTCGACATACTCTGCTTTGGCGGGTGGCACAGTGCAGCATGCCTCGTAAACAATGGGTCAGCGAAAAGTGAGCGAGTGGGTTCCAGCGGATGAGAAGTCACCTTGCTATGACCGTGTTGTGCCATGATTACTGCCGATGGATCTGTGGAAAGGTCTCGTAAAGAAATTTGGTGGGTTGATCGTAAGCTGAACGAGTGATTACGATGAGGAAGAAGAAGAAAGGATGAAGAAAAGATGACAGAGCAATCAGAGGGTTTTTATAGTGGACTAATGAAACAACAGTCTGCCATGTTGGTCAGATGTGGCATTGAAGTGATTTGTGTTTTTCTCGTACTCTACGTTAGGCGATCTGGTTTGCATATGCCGTTCCTGCAGGCTTATCGCACCTCCCACTGACCGTCATTCTGTAGGTGTAGTGTCTTCATGGAGCCTCCTTCAGATTTTCTCTTCTGATTCCTGATACTACTACCGTTAGTCACCGGTGGTTAGAGAATAGGATAGTAGAAATCTAGATTTTTGCAACGTATGCTGAGGGGCGTCAGATTAGGCGGTGGCTTCCCTACGACTGGAAACCTTACCGGCGGAAGGTACCGCCGTGGCCCCAGGAGTACCTTAGAAGAATCACGGTACGTAAATCCTTTAGCGGTGAATCTTGCCGAAAACTTTCTTTTTAGTCAGGGTACTTTACTTTAGCTATACTTACGGTTCAGAGAAGATTACCATATGGACCTTATTTTCATTTATTTAGTCTCACGTCATGCCATCATTTTATAGCATTCCTCGCTTGTATCTGATCCGTTGGTAATTGCATGCGCCGTAATGAGTTCCTTCGTTCGCTAATTTTCTAAATCTTCCATGCATGGCTTGGCTCTTCGGCTGTACCGACTTCTTCCTGGAACTACGACAGCAGCGATATGGTTTAGCATGCATTGTAATGGCTGTCTCTGGCGGGAGGACCATCGGTCAGGCCTCCCGGTGGAGTCAAGCACATCAACGACAAATGCACAAAAGGTCTAAACATAGTATCATCACCTAGCATGGATTCTAGATGTCTTTCGCTGAGACGCGATGACAGCCCAGATTTACAGACAGTGCACACGTGCCGAGAGTCTAGATGCATGGGTAGGTGTCGGACTAGTGGTAAGTGATAGGGGTTCTAGTAATCATGGAGCAATTGGGCGTTCTACTTAATGTCTTTGGTTGTCTGGCGTTCCGCACTGCAGCTCTGCATTTCTACACTGCTACGACTTCACGGCCAACAGAAAAATGCAACTGCCAATGGTACCTACCAATCTCCTCGAGCTCCTTGAAAGGGCCGCAGCAAGTTCCGAAGAGAACGGCATTTCTGCGTACACACCTGGACACATTGCGGAACCAGCCAAACGCCTGAGCTACAACGAGCTGCTTCAACTTGCCCGAGCTAATGCTCCCATACTCCATCATATCCCCGGTGTTACTGAGAGTACCGTCTTTCTTCTCCACTTTGACGACCATCTGGATGGATTCGAATGGCTGTGGTCGGTTATAGCAGCCGGGCACCTACCTGCAATCTCGACGCCCATGACGAACGACATCGGACAGCGCCAGAGACATCTGATTCACCTCGACACACTCCTTCACCATCCAGTGATCATCACGAGAGACCGCCTCATCCCAGATTTTGGAGATCTTGGAGACAAGCTTCACATAAGAACGATCGAGGATCTACAGTCTCGCAATGGCTTTCAGAACATGGAGAAGCCGCGTCAGAAAGCAGGGCATGAGCTTGCAACGTTGATGCTCACTTCTGGCAGCACCGGTAACGCTAAAGCGGTCGAGCTTCGACATGGCCAAATACTCCAAGCTGTCCGTGGCAAGGCGCTTCATCACGGCACAACGCACGAAGACACATTCTTGAATTGGATCGGACTTGATCACGTCGCGAACCTCACCGAAGTCCACCTGCACGCCATGTCATTAGCAGCAGATCAGGTTCATGTAAGTGCAATCGATCTACTCGCGGACCCGATGACATTCTTGCGACTTATCAGTAGACACAAAATCGCATACACATTTGCTCCAAACTTTTTCTTGGCCAGTCTCAGAAGAGTTCTCGAGAGAGAAGATTCGAGCGCATTTGATCTGAACCTCAACTCCTTGCGCGCCCTAATTTCTGGTGGTGAAGCCAATGTTACAGAGACTTGCGAAGCAGTCACCAAGTTACTGGCACAGTATAGCGCCCGAAAGAGTTTCATTAGACCCGGATTTGGCATGACTGAGACCTGTGCTGGCTCGATCTACGGTCTCGATTGTCCGGCATATGACATCAAGCGCAGAACAGAGTTCACATCGCTCGGCAGCTCTGTACCCGGCCTAATCATGCGAGTCGTGAAGGATGATGGATTGGTGGCGCTCGCGAATGAGATTGGCGATCTACAAGTTGCCGGATCCGTGGTCTTTCAAGGCTACTACAACAACCCAAGTGCGACCGAAGATGCGTTCACGAGCGACGGCTGGTTTATCACAGGCGACAGGGCGTATATCGATGTTGCTGGGAATCTCAATCTGTCTGGCAGAGCTAAAGAAAGTATCATCATCAACGGAGTCAAGTACTTCCCCCATGAGATCGAAGCAGCCATCGAAGACGCCAAAATCAGAGGTGTGGAGCCTTCGTACACAGTGACCTTTGCGCATAGACCGAAAGGCTCCCAAACAGAGGCCCTCTGCGTGTTTTATCTGCCTTCTTACGAGTCCAACGATGTGAAGTCCAGAGTCGAGACTCGTAGTGCTATCTCTGAAGTTGCGGTCAGACAGTGCGGTGCTCGACCTTACCTAATTCTTCCCCTCGGAAAAGAAGTCTTTTCCAAAACGTCACTGGGTAAGCTGTCACGAGCAAAAATGCGCATTGCTTTCGAAAATAGCTCCTATGGTATCTACGAAGAGCTAAACGACCACTACCTACAAAGCTGGCAGACATCACAATGCCAAATTCCAACAACAGCAACAGAGAGTATAATTCATCAGATCTTTTCTTCCATTCTTGAAGCTCCAGAGTCCGATATTGGTATCGAACAGAGCCTCTTTGACCTCGGCGTGAGTTCAGTAGAGCTTCTGCGAATAGTCTCTGCCGTTAACAAAGCGCTGAAACCGTCTAAACCGGTGGCAATAGCATCAGTCATGCTCAATCCAACAATTCGCAAACTGGCAGCAAGCCTTGAGCCATCAGCTGCTGGAGCATATACCCCCGCAGTAACTTTACAATCTCGAGGTAGCCTCACGCCGCTATGGCTAGTACATCCGGGCGTTGGTGAAATTCTTATTTTCTTTGGTCTCGCCAAGTACATCACCGATCGACCAGTCTACGCTCTTCGATCCAGAGGATTCGATGGAGAACCCTTCTTCGACAGCATGTCGGATTGCGTATCAAATTACTGCAACGAGATCAAACGAATACAACCACAAGGTCCATATGCCATTGCCGGATACTCGTATGGCGGAACCATTGCATTTGAATTGAGCAAGATCATGAGGAAGCAAGGCGACGAAATCAAATTCCTCGGCGTGATTGACCAACCACCAAACATTCAAGCGCGTATGCACTACAGCGACTGGACCAACGTCGTCATCACTCTAGCCAAATTTGTTGAAATCGTCGACGAAAGCCAGACATCCGCCCTCTACCAGCAACTCCGAGACCTATCTCGGGACGACGTGCTCTCCCACCTCCTCTCACTAACCACCCAAGAGCACCTGAACACAATGGCCATGGACAAGCCGAAGCTATCCCGATGGGCCGATCTCGCATTGAACAATCATGCCATGGCAAGGCGATATGAACCGTCGGGTGTTGCGCCGGTAATGGACGTTTTCTACGCCGGTCAACCGGACGCCTTTTACGCAAAGAGCGCGGAGGAGATGATGATGAAGCATCTATGCAAATGGCAAGAGTACTCCGAAACCGGTGTTGCTTTTCATCAGGTCAATGGTACGCACAATGATATGCTTCGTGGGGGTAACGTGTCTTCGTTTTATAGAACGCTTAAGGCTGCTATGCTACATCGTGGTGTTTGAATTTTCGGGTGGGGATCGTCATAATTGATTTAGCTCTGTGTACAGCGAAGTTGTTCTCTAGTTTTGCTTAGTATTAGAATCTACCGGAATTTTAAGACTCTCGCAGTCCGTACAATTGACTCTCCTACATACTCTTGAAGGGCTTATAATCCACTCTCTCTTCGGGCTAGTTCGGAAAGGGTATGGATCCAGGTCGGGACTGGGGGTCCCGGTACGAGATCCCTCTGGCTGGGCCTTTGGCCTGCCCAGTATGACTTAATCAATCAATCAATCAAATCAATCAAGCAATTCATCCTATATATACTTTATACCTCGTCGTGATTGGTGGAGAGGGAGAAATTAAAATAGGATGATATAAATAGCTGGAAGAGGCCCACCGGCATGCATTGCATTAGTGCTTACTCCGCAAGTCCTCGAGAAAAATGTCAAGCGCCAACACACGTTTCATCTTGTGCCATCAACCCGCAGTGGACGTCTCATTCGTGACCAAAAAGAAGACGGGAACAAGTAAGACAGTCCTCGTTGACGTGAAGCGGATCGGATTTCTGAAAATCTGTAGCTTTGCGGTTGTCGCTTTTCTTGGCACCCAGCCTCGCGGTCGCTTAGTCTCGAGGATATTTCTATACCGAGTCTCTTCTACGTGACGATTTGATCAAAGAGGGCGGCTTGTCTTGTCAGGCTCTTACTAGGACAGGCGTCTCGGTCCCAAATCTCGGGATCATTCTGTCAAAAATGTCTTGCAAAGCCATCAGTGATGCAAATCCAGATATTGCCGGCATCGGAGTGAGTCTTGCAATGATAGAACGCCAATTGGTCCACTGAGGTGAAATTTAGGTCATACTTGCATTTGGACTACAAGCCTTGATATCTCTGTTGCTTTCGGCGGCTGCGAGGCTTCTGCTCTCAAAGACATTTCCATTGATCATATCGGATAGAAAGCGGTTCTGGAAAGAACTTCTGGCTAAAGGTAGCTTGCAGTCAGCGACCGTCACGGACGAAGAACCATTAACCCTTGAAAATTTCTTCCGCTTTATTTTTGGGGTTCAGACTTCTGAGTTCTGGACGAAACTTCGACATGAGGCCTTGACGGGTGATTCCCACCCAACGACGGCACTCAAAGCCAGAAAAGCGTTGACAGCAGTCAAGGAGCTCATGAATGACGAGAGGTTCCCGGTAGATGAGATCGTCAGATCTTTTCGCAAAGAAGATACTGCCGAGACCGATATAATGCGTCTCGTGTCCAACATTCACGAGGAAGACGGAAAAGGAGATGTAAAGGAACAGGAGCTGATCGGTAGGGTTCTGCTAGTGGCTAGCGATGCCCAGACCGTAACAGGTATGTCTTGGTCCTAGTATTGCATACTACTGTTTACATTTTGTCGAAGGAATTGCTTTGATCATTACCGCAATGGCCCAGCAGGGGTCTCTAAGTCTCTATCATCTGCACATCATATATGATACTATCAACTTTACATCGTAAGAGGCCGGGCTACTCATCTACTGGGGCGCGCTTCAAACGCTAAAAATAATCTAGGGTATCCAATTTTGCAGCTATATGTTGCTCTTACGACTATCGCGTCGAGATTGGTCGCGTTAGATACATATCCATAGGCGTCTTCGGACTACTCTACACTGGCTTCACCATCATGTTCGGTATCCGTTTGAACGATTGGAATGATCAATTACCGGGTCGGTGTTACAGCACCTCAGGAATTTCATCATCCAAAGCAAAACATCCCCTCGTTGACCAAATATACCTGGGAATGACATCCTTTTACGTTCTTGGCATAGCACAAGCCGCCATGATATACTGCCGAGTCACCAGTAGACGGCAGTACTGGCAGATGTACATCATCTTTTTTGGGGCGCTGCAGTTCGTACTCCATGTGTATACCCTAGTGGCTCTGCGAGTCTCGAACCAGCCGCTCTTGGACAATTCTCTTGAAGATCAGTGGGGTTTCGCTCAGATCCTTGCGCTTGTCATGTTGGGTTCGACCCTCCTCGAGTGTGCGAGAAGTCTTGAAGGTGAGAACGGTCCTTCCTCCCTTTGCTGTTCGCCAGCGCTCTGCTGTGTCGCTAATGACTGCGTCTAGAATACTTTCGGTGGCAGAAGAAGAAAGCGGTCCGGCCAAGGCGTGAAGTGGAAATAGAGGATAAGCAAGAGACGCTGATGCGCTCGAACACCTTCCCATAGCACGCACGGTCTTCGAGCTTCTAATTCATGCTCGATCATGCGAAAGCTCGAGATCTGGGAGATTACAATATCACTTTTCTCGCACGGTATACGTGGTTGAGATCTGCCTCATCCTGACCTGAGTCTAGTCTCCTTGTATTGACGCTAAACTATGGAGGCCTAATGAAAAGGGATCTAGTGGCTGCGTAGTACAAGGGGCCATTGGTCGAGGCAAGGACTGGGCTGCTGCGGCGGCTGTCTTTCTCGTCTTTTCAGTAAGTACAACAAACACAGCTAATATAGCGAGCACAGCAGGCACAGCAAGCACAGCAAGCACGAATACGACCCCATCAACCATCAAAGACCATGTTTCTCATACACCAATTCGCTCGTCAATCTTTATGAGAACCACATACTGCGTCCCAGTCAACTCCCATAGACAAGCCCGCTTACTCCTCTACATACACCATTCATATAGTGCCATCACAGTAATCTCAAGGACCAAACCCCATCTCTGCAATCTTAATAATACATCGCGCTCATAGGAAATCAAGTCGACTCTTCCATTATTCATCCATCCACCCTCTATCCTTGCACAGCCAACCTCAATCTAATCACCCAATTCCCCAAACCCTCACCAGACAACCCCATCATCAAAAAGCCGCCCATCCCCTCCAACCCCCAACTAACCCCCAACCCTCCCACAAAGCAAACCCATCCCTCCCTCCCTACCTACCAGCGCCAGTGATCAAACCTCTACATTTCACGTGAATCCAGCCTCCTTTCCTTCCTTCTTCCCCCCTACCCCTACCCGAATCCCAATCTTCCTCACCAAATCTCCTCAACTAATCCTCTCCCCAACGCCCCCTCCCCCCTCCCCAAATAAAGACAAAGACAGGAAAAAGAAGAAACTAGAAGAAACTTTTTCAAACGAACGTATTCCAAGCAAAGCATGTATGCATTCCACATACATGTAGTAAGTAGGACGTCGTCCGCAAAAGCAAATCCATCCCTCCATCCATCCATCCATCCATCCATCCATCCACACCCCCCCCAAACCAAGTCCACCCAATACACCCACCTACTCAATACAATACAAATCAATCCATACATACAACATCAAGTATATAAAATATACGCAGTGAATGGGACGGTGTCGATTCCGGAGTTGAGTAAGGTTCAAGGATTAGCTTAGCTTAGCTTGTGGATGGATGGATAAAGTGGGGTGGGGGGGGGGGGGGGGGGGGGGGGGGGGGGGAGGAGGGGGGGGAGGAGGGGGGGGGGGGGGGGGGGGGGGGGGGGGGGGGGGGGGGGGGGAGTGGGAGGGAAGAAGAGAGGGAAGAAGAGATGGATGGGGATGGGGATGGGAATGGGGAAGGAAAAGGAGAGGAGGGAGGGAGGGGGGGAGTGAAGAAGATATGGATGGAGACGGGGAGGGAGGGAAAGGAGGCATTTTTCGAAACAAAAACGTCATTGCCTTGATCGTGGATTGTTCATGAGGATTTAACATTATACCGATGTCAGTGGGCGGGCGGGCGGCAGTCTATCCTTCCTTGGGCGGGTGTTGATTGATTGATGCGGCAGAATTCCCTCTCTAGTAGTGTAGGGATATATATGCACTTTCATGAGGAGGAGAATAAGTTAGGGGCATGGATTGCTTCCACCTATCTTCAGCTATGTACAAAGCAATGCCGTGGTATCAATCTCAGCCACAAGTAGAAAAGACCAGATGGACGACCTGCACGTCTGCCATCGAGCCTCCCCTACCTATCCCCGACCTTAAAGAAAGAGTGTATGCTGCGTAACCGATTTCTAAATTGCTTTGTGCCGTTTGCGACAGACCATTCGCTTTATATCCCTTCGCTCAAGTGCAGACAACAAGACCCAGCGCCTTCTGCAAATGCCCGACTGAATGTTGGTGTAATTAGCACATTATCGTCATGAATTTTGGAAGACGTGGTTTATGCAAAGCCGAAATATTCGCTTCCAGCCGTCATCGCTGTGTAGACCTGTTGTCGAAGAGCTTCGTAGCTCTCGTATTCTGGAAGATCTAGTTCTGAAGAGAGCATCAGTCTCTGCAATCAATTTCGTGGGCTGATATACTTACGATTGAAGCAAGTATGCGAGCTTGGCAATCTGTCCTTATTGCCGTAGTCCCGATGGATGTTGAATCTGCTAAAGCCGTTCATACCCTCCAGCTGGCCGAAGCCGTTGAGGGGTACTTTGCTTGTCCCCGTAACAAATTGTAGAAGTTTGGCTCGTTCCTCTTTGTCAAAGGAGCGGACTGCGCGCCAAAACCACTGAATCTGTGGTGATGAGGCTTGGTAGTTGTGTAACTCGGTATGATTCTTCCAATCGTCAACGTCGATATCAGGCAAACCAGAGATGAGCAGCTCAAGCTCTTGCTCATTGAAGATGGCGATCAATTCCGGAGGGACAATGTCATGAAATCCTAATCGCTATTAGCACAAGATTCAGAGTCGCCAGTCAGATGATCCTACCTTGCAAGAACATCTCTAATTGGGCCTGTACAGACCCCGTAAGTCGATACTCCACCACAAGCTGAACGTATTCTTGTTTATTCTCCTCGGTGACTGGGATGTTGCGACCATTTTCCGTGAGATCCACCACTTCAATAACGCCAAAGTCATCAGTCTCAACCGAGAACGTCTCCGTAATGATCTCTGTGATATCATTCTCCAGCATCCACAGTAAAGACTTGTAGTAATCCAGGTCCAAAGTTTCCATATCCTTGATGGACACCGTTTTGCCAAGAATTCGCTTGTAGACGGCTCTACTGAAATGGCAGTCCAATGCTCGACCTTCGTATAAAGCTTTACCGATGATGCGACCAATAAACTTGAAGAACATGAGGTGCTCTTCATTGATCTTGCTGAGCTTATTAGGGTGGAAGGTGGTACGGTCAGAAGCAACTGGAATAAAAAGAGCATAGTCTGGGTTGAACATTTGTCGCGAAAGGACTTGGAACCATTCTCGAGTCACTCCACCTGCGTCGACCCCCTCTTCACCATGAAAGCGGATGCTGAGCTTGCCGTATTTTATCTCATCACCGCTCTTATAGGATAGATTTTTGAACGAGTCAAGGAAGACTTGATCACGACGAACGGATAGCTGTAGAGGTGGCTGCGGATGTCTCGCTTCAGTACCACGAGAGTGTAAGCGTCGAGTGAAGTAGTTGCGCTTGTTGTCAAATTCCAAGACCTTGGGGTTTTTGACCAGTAGGGAGAACGTTCCACTCATGAGCTTGGGATTGTGTCGAACAAGGTCGTTCAGAATCTTACGGTGGTCTTCGGTGAATTTAAAAAAGAGGCTCTCCATGAAAGACTCTGGTGGAGGGCTTGTGATAGCAAACTCTTTGGCGGCTTTGATTAAAGGGATGTCCTTAAGTGTCGTGTTTTTGCAGACAACCATGAGTGCCTCAATCAATGGTAAGAGAATGGTAGCGACGTTGAGAGAACCGTCGCCTTGACGTATGCTGTTCAGGCACTCGCTAAGTTTGTTCCAGAGGGAGCCGAAAGTAGGATTTTCATACAACATCGTAAGTAAATCTTCTTTTGGTTTGGAATTTTCGGCTGATTCCCCTTTGCTGAGCACAGCAGAACTTGTCTTGCTACTCGAGTTCTTGTTGTCAAACAAGTAGTCCAGAGCTGTGAGCACACGAAGTAGCTTGGCTTGATCTGATGACGCGGGAGAGAATTTAGTAAGAGCCATGCCCTGGATGTCAGTCCCAGATTCCGCTTGTTTGATCTGTGGTACCAGCTCGTCAAGATCTTGTAGAATTGAGTGGCCTAAATCTTGAGCCTGCTCGATCAACCCCTTACCAAAAACTTCCTTAGCCCCTGGAATGCCCGAAAGATTGTTGATGGTGGAAAGCGTATCTCTAAACGTCTTCGCACTGCATTCACGGGCTGCAAGGATGTTGACTACGAGTCGAAGATTCTCCTCAGGGACGACAGGCGGCGTCAAGTCTCGAGCCTTCTTTGCTTTCTCATCCACTGACTTTTTCGTTTCTCCCTCTTTGGCTTGACCCTCCGTTGCACCTACGCTACTCTCTTGACGTGTATCGCCATCTGCTTGAACATCCATCATCGGAGACCTACCCTCTTCTGTTGAGGGCTCGGCTGTCTGAGCGAGGTCTTGCACGGCCTGATCAGCTGTTACTCCCTCGGGCCTGGTGGGAGGTTCTTGCTGTGCCGCAGGAGCTTCAACAGCTTTAGGCTCTTCTGACTTTTCCTTGTCTTTGCGGAGCAACATTGTCAACGGGTGAGTAACACTCTGCAGTAGGCTAGACAATTGCTCCATGCAGCCAGAACTCTCCATGATAAGCTTGCGGTCCAATAGACTAAGCAAGGCATTCAAAGCGAACTTAGACGCCTTGGTTTCTTTAGCCTTTCCTTTCCGATTGGCTTTCGTCTTCATGCCCGAGGTGACTTCGTGCTCCTCGAGGAAGAACGCTGGGATATAATGATTGAATGACGTCAAGGAAACGAGTGCAGCCAAGCACTGCTGAATGACCATAAGAGGTGTTGCTTCCATGTTACTGGCAATCGATGCCATTGGTCCAGTAAGGGTCCGCTTCAGTGGCTGAGGCGTTCTTTGGGTGACTGGCTGTTTGGCTCGAAGCGAAAGGTGCGTAAAACTTCGCTCTATAGCATTGACATCAGTGCTACCGTCTTGAAGGATTGAAAGTAGAAGGCTTATGACTTCTGCGCGATTCTGGCGATTCCGTGACACATCATGGAGAATACCATTCAGGGACTGGCGGGAGCTTCCCTGTTGGGGCACAAACATCAGGCGTAGCAAGGTCGCAACACCGGCTTTGTCGAGCATCTGCACAATCTGCTTTCGCGGGGGCTTCTTCGCGGTGGGCTGCGGAGGTCGTCCGTCAAGTATTTGGCGCACTAAACCATTAGCTCGGCCGCCACGACCAGCAATTCCTGCAAAGCGGTGCATAGATCGATTGCCACCTAGAGCTCGGGCTTCTGCTGCAATTTCTTCAGGTAGTTGGGCAAGGATCTCCTCGTCTTGCTCCATTAGTACATTTTGTCGAAGCGCTGGGTCCAGAGACGCGAAGAAGCTCGCCGGGTCCATTTCCTCCGCACGAGCCGGTCCTCCACCACTAGCAGCCTGCTGTCTTCTGCGAGCTTCTTCTCGTTCACGTCGTCGTCGATCTTGTGCTTCCTGCTGGAGCAGTTCCTCTCTAATCTCGGGAGGAAGGGCTTCGAGGAATTCCCGGCTGATGTCCGTAGGCTCTTCGCCGGCGGCGGCGGCCTCAGATCGCTGAATGGCAAGCTGGGACATCAGGACCTCTTCACGGATCTCCTCAGGTAATGCTTCAAGGTAAGCCATATCGATACCCAAACCAGTAATGTCAAGCTCGCGCCCACGGATGGTTGTTCGAACTCGCTCTGTAGGTCCCTCCGTCGAGGTCGGCACCTCTACATTTGTCGCAGTCTCGGCAGGCTCCTCTGCTTGTGTATTCTCTACGCCTTCCATGGCCTCTTCGCTTCCGGTGACCCCTGGTTCTTGACGCTCAGCAGGGGCTGCTTCGGCTTGCGAGGCTGCTTGGGCGGCAGCTGCTTCCTCAGCTTCGCGTGCTTCTTTTTCCTGCTGTTCCTTCCTTTCTTTTTCAGCCTTCTCTGCTGCTAATTTCTCCTCCCTCAATCTCTCTCTCTCGCGCTCTTGCTTTAGCTGCTCCGCTCGACGCTTGTTCTCTTCATCTTCTCGCTTTTTCTTCTCAATTGCAGGAGGCACTAGGATGCGAAGGAGGTGTTCTGTTATGCGTGTAGCCTTTTCGATATGAGCATTGCCGAAGAGAAGTCGAGATTCTTCTTGCCATCGTTGGTAGGTGACCGCAGGTGAGACAATGGCTTGTTGCGGATTTCCATCTCGGCTGATTCGCGAGGGCTCATGGTGTGCGTGCCCTCGAACGCCACCGAGGAGGTTCTCAATATCACGTGGCAATGTAAGAGCGCCTCCAACGGCGCCCCCAGCAATAGATATTTGCACGGCACCACCCGGGCCACCAACAGCACTGAAGCCCATGCCGCCAATATCACCTCTTCGACCTACCGATGCAATGAGGCTGTTCAGGAACGAAACAGGACTCTCAGCAGATATCATACCACGGGGTCGTCGACCAGGCTCCGTTGGCGCCATTCCGTGCATCCAATAATCATCAAGACTCGTGGCAGCGTCTGAAAGGCCGGCTGGGCGTTGACTTCTGATTGCGCGTGAGGATTCTGGCGCTACATTACGTTGCAAAAGTGGATTTGCATTGTCGTCATTTGCATTGGAACGAGGTACGCCTGCTGGACGGTGAGAGCGGTAAGATGATAGATGTGTAAGGTGTGTGCGAGGGTCGTTCAACGAGCCAGGGAATGAAGACCAAAGATCAGGCATACGGCGAGGATGGTGGTGGTGATGGTGATGATGCCCTCTTGGTAACGGCATACCTGGGTCGTCTTCAGGATCCCAACCGAAAGGAGGTTCAGGCATGCCAGGCTCCTCATCATCGTATTCAGGCTGAAACATTACATCTTCATCGTCGACATCATCTTCATTCTCGTCTTCGTCGTCTTCGTCGTCTTCATCATGTTCGATACCAACGACATCGTCCATGTATCCACCCCCAACAGGTTCTTCCAAATCTGCGTTCATCTCATCAAGTCCTTCGAGACGCTGAAGAGTAGCTTCTGGACCTCCAAATTCTCGAACAATGTCTCTCACGGTACTCTCAGCATCCTGCGTATCGTCTTGACTGAAGCCCTGGTCGAGATCCTCGTTGTAGCGTCCAATATCTTCCCCGTCCTCATCTTGCCAATCCTCATCTTCACCTTCGGCAAGGCTAGCATTCTCGCTATCACCAGTAATTTCATCAACGACTTCGATTTCATTGTCGTCATCCATGTCCTCAGAATCATCCTGGTCTTCATCATCATCGCTTGGTTCATCGTCTTCAGCATCGATGACCACCTCGACGTCCATACCAGCTTCTCCGTGAAGGCCTTCGATAGGACCCGCTTCTCCAAGATCTTCGTCCTCATCGCTGATGACTCCATCGTCACGCTCTATGCCCTCCTCGTACTCCATACCTTCCTCGTATTCATCGTCGTACATTTCTTCGTCGCCTTGCGAAGACTCTGAGCTTGATTCTTGGTCTCTGCCTGGCTCAAACATACCGAGCGTGGAATGTCGGAATAGATCCGGAGTCTCTTCTCGACCGTCTGCCACATCGGAAACGGAGGTAGCAGAAGAGATCTCATCTTCGTCGGCCGTACCAGGAAGGCTAGAAATGCTTGAGCTCTCACTGAGCACGATCGCAGTTGATGTAAGGTGTTTGAGTGGTCGAAGTATGTACTTAATGGCGCGCTTGGCGGGTGGAAAGTTGAGATCAATGTCTGCGATCGAGCCTGTAAGGGCTGCGATGAAGTTCTTTTCGAACATGATCTTGGCTATAGATTTCTGAAAACCTCCCTCCACACCGGGAGAAACCGTTCCACTGGCCGGAATAAGTCGTCCCATCAGCAAACGATTGAAAAGATCTGCTAAATCGAGCAAGCGAGCATACTTGACATCGGGATGCTCTTCTAACGCGTTAGCATCTTTGTAGGCTTTCAGGGCATGCTCTAGGACGAATTTGCGCACGAAGACTAGATCAGGTTCGTCGTCCTCGTCTGCTGTGTCATCCTTATTGGTATATCCATTTTCATTGGTTCTGAGGCACAGGGAGACAATGGCAGACATGGCCCAATTGGATGTAAGATTCTTTTTGCGGTATTCAATGGTATCCCCGTGGCTGAGAGTACCTACAGGGATTACATCGTTCAGCAGATAATTGAGAATCGCAGATCGAGGCTTCGAGGGAGTCATTGCTTTCGGATCGGCTTTACGAGAGAAATTGATGAACTCGATCTTTGTGCGGTTGTAACAATGTAAAAGTTCGGCGAGGCATTGGAGGAGAAAACAGCGGTAGACATAGATGGGATGCTGCTCCGGCTTGAATTCCGGTTTTTCGGCCTTCCTGATGTCATTAGAATTGGGGTTCGCAGTTGATGCTGGGCTTGATGCGCCAACGCCTGGTACTGGAGATGTAATTGCCGGGTCTGCAATATCCGAGGTTTCGAGGGAAGTCTCCGCCAAGAGCTCCTGTGATTTGGCCAACTGAGGATCGGGGGGATCGCAAGCTTCTTTGTAGACCAATAATTGGGAGAGAAGGTAGTGGATGACGCCACTCGGATGCTCTACAACAGGAGCCTTGATTTCGGTTGCCCTAGGTCTTTGTACCTCAGTTTGCCCATCCTCACCATTCGTTGGCTTTATTTCATCGCTCTGATCTTTCACTTCTTCGACTACGTCTTCACTGGGTTTCACATCGCTCGGACCTTCTGTAGACTTGGTTCCTTCTTGTGTGTCTATAGGTGCTGATTTGAGACTCAAAATTTGTGATTGCTGGGATGAATCGTATCTGGGTATCTCCAGCTTCTCGTTCGTGACCTCAACGAAAATTTCCGGTGACCGTAGGATGAGGTCATACATTTGTTTCACATAGCTTTGAGTGTCAGTGGCACGGCCAGTTCTGGTCTCAAATCTGAACATGATTTCGCTGCGCATGATTTGTCTTATGGTAGCTTCGTCTTCAACGATATGGCGAAGTAGCAGCATGAATGTGCTTGGGAGTCGATCGACGGTCATGCCAGTCAATTGTTTGATCATTTTGAAAAGTCGATCTAGTCTCCGCTTTTCGCCGAGCTTAGAAGCAATCTCCCGGTTCCGGGTCAAAATAACCAGGACACGGACTACGGAGAGTGCAAGAGATTCATCCCTTCCAATTCCAAGCAGAATTCCATCTAGTGCTTCGAACAGCTGGAGCTTCGCATCATAAGAGACTAATGCTGGCGGCATCTCAGTTACGACGTCTTTAGGGATCTCTCCATTAGCTGGAGGAGACCATTCAATCTTCGATGGCTGTACGTCTTCTGCTAGAATCTTTTCGATGACTAGTAAGATTTGGCCAATCCAAGGAGACGCTTGCTCAGGGGGATCAGGGTAGATCTTTATGAAACCCATAAGCTGCCCGAGATTTTCGATAAGAACTTCTGTCGTCGCTTCGAAGAACTCTTTTTCTTGCAGGACCAAGGCCAGCAGATTGGCGTACGATGCAATTCTCTTACCGACAGGTCGGAAGTCTTCCTCCATTTGAACAGATATTAGAGACTGTACCAATGTCTCGCCAATTTCGCTGCGCAACTGCTTCGCATCCAACGACTTGAGCGCAGCGGCTTGGATCAAATCGGCAAGTTCAAAAGTGACATCATCATGAACATTAAGCACATCAAGTGCTCTGTCAATGAGATTCTCTCGGACTGTAGCGCGTCCATCATCAAGATCGTTGACCGTCACAATTTTTGGTGTTTTGGGTGACTCCGGCGCCCGCGATTTCAATTCAAATTGTTCACCAGATCTCTGAGCATCTGTTATCGTTCCTCCACGCTCGGGTATCTCATGCGAATTAGGCCTTCCAGGTATTTCTGAAAGGATACTCGGCAGACTATCAATACTCATGGCCATGTTATCGTTCCAATTGCCGTCAGTCTCAGGTGGGACGCCCGGTGCTGGGGGCGGTGGCACTCTAACGCTGGTACTGGGGTCTGATCCGTCCGCTTCCTCAACCTCAACGTGGGCATCGCCTTGTGCTGCTGTGGGATGACCAGTAGGACGTTCAGCCGTTGGAGCTGCTGGCATTTGCGCCTGAGACTGGTCTTGCGAGGTCGTTCTACTGCCTGCTTGAGCCAGGATTGCGTTCGGAGTGTCAGGATTCGACTCAGATCCCGCAATGTGTTGTTCTCTAGCTTCATTCCCTTCGAAATGCGCAGCTGGTTCTAGGTCAGGTAGGCTAGCCCCGGAATCTGATTGGTGAGCATTCGTAGGCACTGGTCGCCGCGCTTTTTCTTGGTCATAGTCTGGGATTGGGTTTCTCGATGCTCCTGGAAAGTTTTTCAAAGCTTGGCAATACTCAATAGCGGGTGCCTGTATATTTTGGCATCGGTATAAAGCCTCTTGGACAATATCAGGATCATAGCCAAGTTCCGTCAGAGACCGTATCTTGTCGCTATGGATGTTGAAGATCTTGAAAGGAGCTTTGCGGGGAGTTGGTTGTTGGTCCCCACGCTTGAATGCCTCCTGCTCATCACTGCCTTCAAGGATGGTTCGGAGAATCTCGATCAAGCATTTAATGATAGAAACATCTGCTTTGTCCACGAAGTCGGAGTCCCACATAGTCTTGACAACAGGGAGGATAGTCGTACGGAGCTCCACGAGAAACTGTGAGGGTAAGAAATAGGTCAGTTGTCCTCGATCGCGCTCATTTGAAGTAATAGCGTGTGTTTGATTTGACTCCTTGATTGATTTGGACATAGTGATTTGGGCGAAGAAACTTAGTATGATCCTGATCCCACCTGCAATCGGTATTATTCTAGCTTTACGATCCGTCTCATCTGTGCTTTTGATGACAGTCTTCGCTGCCTCAAAAAAAGTCCCGAGCACCTCCTTGAAAGCTTCCAAGCCTCCATCGTTTTTGAAAGCTTGTAGTAGAAGGGTAAGGACTTGGGACGATGGACGATCAGTGGGAGAACCTGGACAACTGTTAATATATTATTTTTACCCATCGCAAGCATTGAACATACCTTCGATAATCAATGTCGACACCGAAGTCAGAACGACGACCCAGTAAGCATAACGGTCCTCAGCACAGGGCGAATTTCTTGCTGGCTCGTAGCGCAGTTGCTCGAGGCTGGCATTTGACATTGCTTCGGCAACCATGTAGGCGTTTTGTCGAGCGTAAGGCTCCGGTCGTCTCTTGGCCACCAAAGACTTGCCAAGATTTTGAAAAAATTGGACGACCGCAGACGGTATCTGACTTAATACGTAGCGCAAACTTCTCACATTCTTAAAATGTGCAGTCTTCTCGTCTTTTACCATTGATGGTGACTTTGGCTTCCTTGAATTGGAGAGGCGAGCGATGCTGCTCTGTAAGCCTGATGTTGTGCCACGGGAAGGAGCTGAGATCGTATCGAGATCCCCATGGGTCTCGATTCCATTATTGAGGAAACCAAAAACCGCATCTGCCTCTTCACTTCCCATGCCGAAACCTTTGAAATTTGTACCCATCTTCCATGAATCGGGAAGTCTTTTAAGTAGTAAGATTTCTTCCCACACGCATACTCGGTGCAATAAACCCAAGCTCTTCACTACGTTTCGATACATATCTGCAAGATTGACCTGACTGAAAGGTGTATGGCTTGATCGAGAACCAAAGATAGGCGCTGAGAACACCTCGGACAAAATGCATGTCAATGTGTGGACATTTACGAGAGACTTGAGAACCATAGTCCCAATAGAAGCATAAGGACCTTCTCTTGGATCTTTCGGGGACCCTTCTGTCACTGCTGTGAACTCAGAGAAGAACGCGTCTTCCCCAGTGTAGCCGTATAAAGGTTGCAAATCATCCAGGGTCTTCTGTATGCATTGGAGCAAAGTAGGGAGAATGAGATGAGGCTTCTGCTCGGCCATGATGTGAACGACTTTACTGACCTGATCACCCCCTTTCTGCATGTTGAAGTCAAAGGGAAGGCTTGGCAACGTTGCGAGGCCAATGACGAGACTTGCGCCATTCGCTTCAACAAAAAAGGAGCAAAGCGAGGAGTTCTCGAAGAAGCCTTCGAGGAACCTCATGACGACCTCGATGCGTTGAGCGGTACTAGGGCCGCTCTCTTCGTCCATCTCATCAATTGCTTCAGGGTCAAGAATTGCTGTATCCGAAGGTTCGCCATGAACGGGAGACGCTCCACCCATCACTACATCGTCGTCATTTTCCAGCTCTGGCGTCTTGATATTGCTTGTCCATGTGCCGACGCGCTCGCCCGCAGGCACAATTTTTCCGTCCTCAGCTTGGAGCCAGAGTGTAGCTCCACAACCCTTAGTCTTTGCACGCGACTTGCACATTTGCCCTACACGCTCAATCATAGTCATGATGTTGATGACGACGGCCATTTTCAGAGTGGGATGATGTCTCACGAGTTCATCGAAAGAATTGCCTAGCATCCTCAGCAACTCTGGTTCCGTAGGAGATAGCATTACTTTGATGTGGTCATCGCTTTCAAAGATCCTGAAGAAGCTATCGATAGCTCCAGACTTCTGGAATAATTCCAAGCCAGTATTATGAAGGCAGATTGCACCAAAAGCCTGAGGCACAGCAGTGATTGAGTCTGAAGCTGGGAGGATCTGATGCGTTGTGGGATAGATGGCCTGCCGTAATGTCTTGCAGTGATCATCGGCCATATATTTCGCAATGCCACCAGCATTTGCCTGTGCGACTCCTTGCCTGAAGACTTCGTCTTTACTGATGAAAAGCTCATAAATTGTCATGGGACCTTGCGGTTTTGAACTCAGCGTGATGGTGTCGAGCAGTCCGCTACTGAGTCCTGCCTCGGAGATGACGGCATAGCTCGTGGGCTCGTTGTGTATAAAGCTACTCATAATGTTAATAGCTCCGCTCCAGATGCTCGACCCAAAGACTTTGGGGTTGGCGATAACAACTTTGAGTCCAGCCAGGAGTTGAGGAGAGTCTATAAGATTTCTAAGCAGTCTGTCAAAATTGGCGGGGCTATTGGCCATCAAATGATTTATGAGCTTAAACAACATTCGCAGAGTTTGCTGCTGAAAAAAAGGAGTCTGATAGTCGACTGCACGGCTGCGGTAATCTGGATCTAGACCTTCCCCTTTGTTCGCACTTGCTAAGGACGAATGAACCTCGTAGGCAATCAAGTCTGAGATTGTGTCTAGACCTTTTGAGTTGGCGATGGACTGTAGAGCGTCCCGCACAGTATAAACAATTGCGTTCAGGAAGTTCAGGATTTTGGGCTGACTACGCTCTGCTTTATTGGTCCGGAGACTGAGGATCTCTATAAGTATATCAAGCAGGCCCGCAGTGATCAGATTTTCTCCTGTCCTAGGCGCGGATGACGGCAAGCATTCGAGTAATGAGAAAACAGCTTCGCGACGTTCTTCGCTCTCCTCGGACTCCAGATCTTCGCTTGCCATCTCGGCCACAGCTTTGCGTAAAAGATAAAATAGCACCCCATGATTAACGTTAACGTTCAGAGCGGCACAAACGTCAGGTGCTTTTGTCTTCTGCTTGGCAAGTGCTTCCAGAGTTCCAAGAGCTACTGTCTGCAGCTTGAGTGGAATACCCGACTCTCCATTTCCAGGTGGATGCACCAAATCCGCAAGCTGGTAAGCAATTTGGAATCGTCGAGGTTGATCCGAGTCCTGCTGCAGTATCTTCTGTTGAAACATGACATCGGGGTATATGTATGCTAGATTCGTGATTGCTAGCAAGCGTATCTTGACAAGTTCCTGTCGCATCGTAACAGAGGTAGCAATAGCCTTGGCATTCCTGGCCCGGGTCAGGAGCTCGTAGTGTGAGTCTTTGGGGAGGCTTTGCAGCCCATCCTTCAACACGTCCTCCATCTGCATCGAAGTCATCTGGGAGTATGTGATTTCCAGTTGACGCATTCCTCCAACCGTGGGCTCGTCAGATTTTGCATTGGTTGGAGATCCAGCTATTTCAGGAAAATCGTCAGAACTTGACAATTGGCTAGGCCTAGACAAGCCTGATGGCCGTCTTACAGCGTTAGGAGTCGGAGGCAGCTTCTGGTCGTCTTTCGGTGTCGAAGCTGACTGGTAGTAGGTCAAGAGGACTGAACCCCAGTCTTCCCAGCTCGAAGTGTGGTATGCTATCTTTCCCGAAGTCGTAGCATTCTCTGCTGGCCCAGTTGTCGTGGTCCTCACGTCGCGAGTCAAAGCCGACAAGTCGTTGGCATTGACCGAAGCAGGTGACGTTGCCTTGGAGCCATGTGCCTTTTCTTTACCTTTCACGGTGGGTGTTGCTGGGTTGGCAATCGTAGGGTTCGATGACGATGACTTTGCGAAAGGATTCGCTAGCTTTTGCATCTTCTCGAGATCAATGTTGTAATGTAGTTGTAGCAGGCTGTTGTTCAAGTGTTGGCTAGTCTGTGCTCCTTTTTGCCGCGATGCGTAATAGCGATGGGCAAGACGCGCTGCGAGTTGAAGAGTGGCCGAGAGTAAAGAGAGACTAGTGGTATTGAGAAGGTCTCCTAGGCGGTCGCTGCTGGCATATAAACTCCGGTTGCCACAATTTTCCAGCAACTTGCGCGAAAAGTTTAGAATGTCCTCCACGAGTTGCCGATCTCCGTCTGGTCCGAAGCCCAATGTGTTGAGCTCTGATTCACTAGTAGATGTAACATTTGGAGCTTCGTTCTCTTCTGCAACGCCTTTCAGCAACAACCCGCACCCAAAGGGCCGTAGCTGAGGTCCGACGTTGAGGCCGTACTCTTGGACGAATTGCTCAAGTATGTGATCGAATCGGTTGAAGAGAGGAATCCAGTGGTAGACATCGCCTTTTGGAAACGCCCATCGAATAGGAAAACTTTTGAAATGGCCGGGTAGCTGAGATATTGGAAGAGTGGTTGCTTTACTGACAAATGCCGCTATAGCGGGAGACTATGTATCAACCACGTTAGTATATCGTATCAAAACGTTTCCATGATAAATATGCAATCATAGCCCTACCAAAGTCTCATCATGCTTTGGGCCCGCTTCCTTCTTGATTCGCCCCATCGTGACAGCTGGATGAGTGTAAAACACTCATAGGTAGGTTCGGAGCCGATTCCCAGACCCTCAATAAGTGAAATCGAGGTGCTGGGGTCAGTTCTGATGGTATGATACGTGATAGAGAAGGGAGTGAGAGGTTTGTTTGAGAGATATCGAGGGCGTTGTTCCTATCTTGTCAGTAGTGCAGGATGTTTATGGGTGTAACCTTGATTATTGTTGAGACTCTTCTCCTGGAAGTGTTACGAGACGTTGGAAGACTAGAGTCCGTAGTAACATCCAAAGGTCAAAAAGAACGTGTTGAAGGCTAGGCAGGTAGGATGGAAAGGCGGAAGCCGGTGGTAAGTGGAAGAAAGCTTGGCGGTGCAGGTCGCCAGCTTGGGTGTAGTGGTGGATCGGTGAGGTTGTAAAATGCTTCCTGATAACTGAGAGTAGTGTGATGGGTGTGATAAAGAAGGTGAGGTGCGTCTGAGGGTATGGAGCTTGGAAGAGTTTGCAGTAACGAGTAGAACCGCGAAGTGAAGTAATAAAATGCCCGGATCAAAGTTTCGATACTCCGATGTATAACGCTAGCCGAAAAAGGATTACGCCCAGTGTGCTGCCCTACCTTAGGTACATTTTGATTTCCTACAGTCCGGACCAATGTACAGAGGAGAAATTGATTCAGAAAATTCGAAAACTATTCAAAGCCATAATGCTACGATACATAGTTCAGATCGCTTTTTATTACAAGAGGAAAGGGACACAGACCCTCACAGCCCCGCTGTCCTCCCATTATCCTGCGATATAATACAATCGTCTAGCAGACAAGAGCTCTTCCAATCGCCAGACGTACTCGTACATAAGCTCATAGATTCATAAATTCTCCTTCGGGTGAGTTACCAGTCCGATTACCCTTCCACGGGCGGTAGATCTCCATCCCACCGCACCTTCATCGTAGTAGGGAAAGGAAAGTATCTCGAGTGATCCGCAGTCATATACAAGGTAATACCCCCTGGGCCAGCAATCTTCTTGATTGTTCCCTGGACCCCTGGTGCCCTCCTCAGGTTGTCGAGCTTGCCCACCGTCTTCAACATCGTCATCATAGCTAGCTTGCTGACTCCGTATCCCAAACATTGATGTGGCCCCTGGCCATAGTGGATATATGAGTCCCGTGGTCTGTCGGGTTTGACAGTCTGCGGCTCTGGAAATGCGATTGGATCTTGAGAAGCTGTGACACAGTCTACAAAAACCTGCTCACCAGGATTCACCTGAACCAGTCTGTCACCGTCCGGGATGGTTTCCTCTTTTGCCACATCGCGATACAGCCCAACTGTAGCTCTCAACCTACTACCTTCCAAGAAGTAGCCAAGGATCAAGTCATCGGCTTCCACAGTGTCGAGCTTAGCTAGTCTGTTGATCTCTTTTAGATGATCAGCGTTTTCGGGTGCGAGGTAGAAGTCAAGGTTTTGGGCGAACAACTGAGCTTGGTTGGCAATCATACCACCAGCAGTAGGCAAAATTTGAGACCAGATGATGTCTTTGGATGAAAGGCCGCTCTTGAACAATTGGTGAATCATGTGCTGGCCATATTCACTTAGTGCGCTGTGCTTGTGAAAGAGGCCGAGGAGGGCGTGGATGATAGCTGGTTCATTGGCTTCGGGTATGTTCAGCGTTTCCATGATCTCACCGAGCTCCTGAGTAAGGGTGCGTGCGGCTTGTCGGAGAGCAAAGCTGTTGGCCGGATCTGCATCGAAGAATATGCAGGTGAACACTAGAGCCATGATGCTATAAAGTTGGCTTTCACTATATACCCCTGTCGGATTCTTCTCCGTCTTCAGCGGAAGACAAAAGACCTGATGTATCTGTCAGCTTGTCCGCAGAGTAACATGGCTAGATATGAACCCACCTCCGCAGAGAAGTGCACCTGAGCTAGGTTGCCCACATCTCTAACGATGTCGACTTGATTTGCCCCAGAAACCTGGTAGGATTTGTCGCGGAGAAGCTGTAGTGTTATGTTCTCGTAAAAGGACTTGACCTCGTTCTCCCACTTGTCGCGGTACAGGGCAGCACCCATCACTTTGCGTGAATTGGCATTTGCATGCGCATCGCCAGAGAGCATGAAGTCAGCTCCAAATTCTCTACCACTGTTGTGCATGAGAAATTCGATTGCCTTGCCCCATGTGACTTTGAAGCTTTCCTGGTTCTCAAGTGTGGATTTGCAAGCAGCGTATGATGTGATTGGCGTTGGCTGTTGAATGCGAGCTGGTCTTGAAAAGTCGTATTTGTCCACTTGTTCAAGTTTGGTCAGAATGACACGGTTCTCTGACGGAATCACAAAGGGATAATGTGCGTAAATCGAGTTTGGTTGGAAGTGCTTTGGGAAAGCTCTCAAGAATAGCTTGTAAATCACATGCCCGTGGTCCACTGGCAAAGCCGATGACACCTCGTTGAAACCCCAATTGGTCAGATTATTGGGAGTATAATCAACGTTGTAAAACCTATCTCCACGTATAAGCGCCACAGCGTCAGAGAGTACGGCCCTGGAGATAGTATAGTCAGTGCAAAGGCCGCTACCAGCTTCGTCTCCAGTCAGATATTTAGCCTCTTCGACTACCAGACCGGGGTATAATTCCACGAGGTCAGGATGATCATAGAAATGTTTGAGCGCATCGGCAACCTTGGGATCGCTGTTAATACTTTCGAAGGACTCGTGCTTCTTTAGATTAAAGAAAGTTCGAAACTCGTTGAGGGTAGCCAAATTCCACGAGCGTGCTTGTTTGATACCAAGGACTTCGACGGCTTTGAGGATGGTAGGAACATTTGTCGCGCCGAATGCGCCAGCCACATCTTGGGTTGAGTCGGCGAGAATCTTGACAAGCGCATCGTCATCCAGAGACCCATCTGCGGAGCGCTGGATATCGGCGAACGGGCGTTTCAGGGGATCAGAAGACAGATGAGATTCCCACATGCCAACCCCGATGAGGAATTCCGTCTGAGTGATTTGGCTTGGGTCTTGGTTGGGAAATAATTCTGAAGAAAATTTTTGGGTCCACTCCTCATCGTTCTGTGAGACGCATGCGTGCCATCGATAGACAAGGTTGAACTCTGCCGAGACTTGATTTCCAGGAGTACCATTCGCAGTAGGTCCAGTAAGCGTGGCTGTTCGAGGGTCAAGATCCCAGTCACTGTCGGTCCTGTTGAGGTTCAAAATTGTTCTTACATAGTCTTTCAGAATGATGTTGGCGTAGAGACCACAATTGATGAGACGAGCAGTCTGGAAAAGATCATTATCGTATTTGGTGTAGGCTGTCTTGTCTGCATCATTTGTGGGTTTTGTGAATCTGCCTTTTTCGTTGATCAACGCAAGCTGGTCGACGACATAGTTGTGGAAGCGATTGAACATGATGAGCATGGCGCCAACTCCAGGTGGGAACCCTAAAACGCGTTTACTGCTAAAACAGTCGGGCTTGATTTTTCCGTCTTTGAAAGTGCGCATGGCGTGCTGTTCGGTTTCATTGCAACCATAGAGAGGTGCCAAGTCCAGATATGAAGACGTGTTCGTCTTCGTCTGGTCGTAACGGTCTGTGCGAAATAGATCATGTATGATGATGGAGGCAAGATTGAAAAGCATGCTAGAGAGCTTAGCAGGATGGGGCTTGAACGTGCCTCGAGCCATGAGATTGTCGAACAAATCTTCGGGTTCTGGAAGGTCTGCCATTTGCATGGTTTGTGGACGCACACTCCGGGCGTAATGGTTACCTGCAGCTCCAATCTGAGGGGCCAGGATGTTGTTGGAAGAACCATCAGCGGCTCTGTACCTGTATTCTTCGCCAAGTTGTGACACTGGAGGATGCTGAAGGTTGTCGTACAACTGCTGGACAATCGAATTGTTGAGTACACTGGCCTCTTTGTTATTAGCGGGAAGCTCGCTTGCAAGCTTCAAAAGCCTTTCCATCAAGTAAGTCTTGTCATTCACAGGATCACCTGTCAATGTGGACTTGGTCTGCTCTATCAAGGTCTTGATGTCGCCAGGCCGTAAATGATCCAAAGCGTCCAGGAGCCCAGTGGGGTTCGTGTTTGGAATGTAAGAACCATCTCCAGTCTTGGTGGGCAATGGTGCCGCCGAGGCTTGTATCACGCTTCCCAGGGATCGAAAGGTTTCTTCGACCCTCTCACGCGAGGTGACATGCTGCTCCGGAGGCGTGGCGGGCAATTGTGATTCGTTGGCTGCCATTGTGAAATCCAACAAACTTCGATCAAGGCTGTGTGGAAAAGCGTAGTCGGAAAAGTCCTACAACGCAGTTGCAGTAAAAATACAATGGTGCTGCTCAGTGGGAGATATGAAGGGACGGTAGAGGCAATGGCGGCTCCTAAGAAGTTGTATGTAAGAGCGCTTGCTATAGAACAAAAGAAGCTCAGAGAGAAAGATTTGAATATCGCATGAATATACACAGGGCAGAAGGTAGACGAAGCAAGCGTTTCTCGACAAATGAAGTGGATTGGTAGGTTCTGTCGCCAGCAATCAGATATATTCTTGGTTGGAGAAGTGAGTGAAGCAATTGAATTTCGGAGAGGGCACTGAGTGTATATTTATCAGAGGTACGAGTCTTAGCGTTGAGGATGGGGGATCGGTAGGCAGACAGGTCCGGGAGGAATTGAGCCTGGAAATTCGGACAGTCCGTTTCTGACGAAGCCTTTATAAATGATTATTTTGGCTTGCAGGAGAATACATGCACATGTTTCTTATCATGCGTTGTTTCCAAAAATACCTTATTCTTCTCATCGAGGCAAGCCGATGCGTGCCTCAGTCTCTAAAGTAAGGTAAGGTAATTCTTAGGCGTCAGCTGAAGTAAGCCGCGGCATACAGTACCTTTGTAAGGTGAGGTAAGGTAAATATGTAGGAACATTTTGGCCACTACGGCTACTACGCCGAATGCGTACCCCCTGATAATTTCCATTCGAGACCCGTCAAAGGGATCTTGAGCAGAAAGGCTAATGCGACGCTAAATGCATGACATTTCGTTCAATCGTGCGGCATGACCGACCAATGCCGCTACAGCTCAGCCTCAAAAGAGGAAGCCATAAGAATTTGGATGCTTATTGGTTGAACTATGCTTCTAGTACTGAGGCAGAGCAAGGATAATGGGCGCAGCAAGGTGGTATTGATAGGTGATGATAATAATAAAGTAATGACAACCTTCTCTGACAGAGTAGTACAGTAAGTACAACCTCATCGTTCTTTACCACTCGGATTCGAGGCAGAAGGAGAGAAGAGAGAACTTAGAGATGAGAGTTTCAAAGTTGATGGTGGAGGCGTTGAAAGTTAAAACCCGTTTGGGTCAAAAGAAAAAAAGTTAGATTAATTTGGCGACTAAGATTGACCCGAAAAGTGATGATGCTGCTTTGTCTACTTCGGCTACCGTAATTAATTCTTTCCACCCACTAAGAAAGATTAATCGTTCTCTTCCTACCTCCGTACACATCTGTGAGATCTCACTCTTCTACTCCTTGTCTCCCCCCCAAATGATACGCTGCGTCCTGGAATGAGGCTGTTCCTTATACGTCATGGGGAAACAGTGGACAATGTGGCCCAAGTGTAGTGAGAATCCTCCATCCTTTTGATCAGGAAGCCGTTTGCTAATGCTCTGTAGTGCGGGAATCAAAGACTCCGCCCTGACCATCCACGGCAATCTTCAAGCAGAACGTCTGGGGAAATATCTCGCCGAGAGCGGATTACGTTTCAAAAAAATCTATTCTTCTGATCTGCAGCGTGCCCTGAAGACTGCAACTGCGATTCGCCTGGCACAGCCCCTGCCTGGCTGCGATGCGGCACCTGAAACACAATTACACATCACTGCGCTTCCGATCCTACGAGAGCAAGAATTTGGATTCTACGAGGGGAAGCCTTTCTATGCTCGTCCAAGGGACTCCAAAAAGTCAGGAAAGGAATACCATCGAGCTCAACACCATGATGATCCCGATTTCAAAGACGTCGAGTCGAAAGAGTCAATGGCCCTAAGAATGTCGACCTTCCTCCAAGATCATCTAGTGCCCTCCATAATAGGTGAACAATTTGGGCTCAACAGCGGTATTGTCGTCGTGTCTCATGGCATCATCCTGTCTCAGCTATGGAAATGTTTCCTGAAGCTTGTTGCAAGAAATAGCATTACTCTATCTCCAGGGCTCTCCGTGGGCGCTGGTGGCATCACGCCCCTTGAGTATCTTGGAGGATGGTCAAACACCGGGTACCTAGAGCTGGAAATCCTGAAGAAAGAAACAGCCGCTACAAACGAGCTGGCATTCTCTACTGCTGCGCCGCCAGTTTCTGATCCATCCAACGCCGACGGCGATACATGCCCCCAACTTCTTCAATACAAAATCATCATTAAAGAAATCAATGGTAAAGAGCACTTGAAGGGTCTAAAACGCACTAGGGGTGTTAGCAGCTCAAAGTTTGACGAGGGTCAGAAATCCATCGAGTCATTCTTCAAGAAGACGAAAACGTGACGGCTTTTCGCCGACAACCAAGCAAACCTCATCCCGACAAACTATATATTGCAGCAATCGGATTGTGGCAAGTGCCGAACAGGCCTGGCGGTACACAGCGGTCTGCCAGCGTGGAGACCGACAAGAAGATCTCACGCCTTTACATCGAGTCTTCATCAGCCAATCCTTGCTGCTCGGCTCCAATCGGCTCCAATCAGCTCCTCATGCTGCCTTCATACTCCTACTGAGCATCATCCGGTAGTTTCAAAAGTGCACCTAGTCAACAGGATACTGGGCAGATTCTTGATACAGCTTGTCTTGAGACTCGCCAAAATGCTGATATCCAAGCGCCATGAGGATCATAGTAAGCTCTCCCATCGCCATTTTCGTTCTTTACCTTTTCATGATGAAGCACCTTATCACATATCACAGACCTGATCGGAAATATCATGTCGAGAAAAGAATTGTACCAACTGCTGTCTGAGAAAAGACATCATCACTAATTCACTATCGCTTTTGTATAAAAGGTGGCTAATCGGGGAGAGTTGCATGTAGGCAGAGCACATCGTTTCAGCATATGAGGTGTTGGGACAACTGTGGGGACCGAACGGTCTAGGTACCTACCGCGCTTAACAGCAGGCGTGGCTCGATATCTCGACTCTAAATATCTGAAGGAATCGTAGGAGAACTGGTCTCGTAGACACAGGATAGTAGGGTCCAAAAGCTAGCCATCCATCCAACCATATATTGTACCTGATATCCTCCTCATCTAGAAGCTTCTCTACACTGCAAATTATGAATACTATCCCAAAGATCTTCCCATCGCCACCTGTAGAGCAAGGTATACTAACTACACCATAACAGTACCATCCCCTTCACCCAGGCAATAACCCACATAGCGGATAGCCTCTACTCTTTCTCCATAGAATAGTCACTCCACCTCAATCCCCCACCCAACCTCTCCTCTCCTCTCCTCTCCTCCTCCTCCTCCCCACGCCAACCATCCATCCCACTCCACCTCCTCCTCCCCCTCCCCCCTCACACGCCTCATGGCTAAAAATCCGCGAACCCACCCACCTCACCTCCTATCCCAGACACCGCACGCACCCCTCTATACCACTTCCTGGTATCTTTTGATAGGCATCATCCCCCCCCCACACCTCCCCAATCCTCCCCCCCCCTCCCACATATCCCAACGGGTCTCATCCCTCATTCATCGAAAACTATTCCTTAGCTAAAATACACACCCCTAGAGAGAGAAGTGTGCACACGCGCGGGGGGGTGTGGGGGGGGGGGCTGGGATGGGGATTGGATGGGGATGGGAATGGGATGGGGGGGGGAAGGGGAGGGGAGGTGGATTGGGGATTGGATGGGGATGGGGTGGGAGGGGGGGATTGGGAATGGGATGGGGATGGGGGGG